>WEIU01007849.1:386753-409028 GCA_013389925.1 Aegithalos caudatus | reverse complement strand
TCTCTCCATGTCCATACAAAAGGTTTCTGGTATTATGCAGGACTTTGGAAAACTTGAAGTAGATTTGCTGGGGTTTTTTGACTTTGTCTTTCCCATCACTTACTGCATATTCACAGAATATTTTTAAGATCACCTTGATAGAAAAATAGTTTTATCAAGACTTTCAAACTTATAAGTGAAATAATAAGGCAGTTATTTGCATTTATGAGAACTAACTGGGTTATACCTTGCTTCTCTGACCTGACTTTGGAAGTTACCTGCAAATTTTCTGGGACAGGAAGTATCCAAATACATCACCTCAGCAAAGAGTCATTCCTGGGCCTCACAAAGCACACATATTTCCAGCATGACTCCTTCACAAGACTACAGCAGCTTCTTTTGGAACACAATTACTTTTTTTCTACAACAATAGGTTGTTTCTTTTGTTTGGTCTATTATGGTCTTTTACGTGGATTTACTAGGAATTAATATGCTGAAATTATCCATTGTCTTCCAGCTCCTCTGCAATCAATTCATGTGAAACATGAAATAACTCCTGGGTAGCTAAACTAACTCATTTCAGGCTAGTCTGGAAATCTTTTACTACTTTGAGTTCTACAAAGTGAGTCAAAGTTAAAAAGTTCAATCAAGGGCAGATTTTCCCAAATATAAAAGTGCAGTTACATATCACTGAACAAAAAAAGAATTGAAACTGTGTCTGAACATCTTCAGTACATTAACAGGCTCAAGTTTAGCTAGAGCACTTTTTGCACTTAAAATCTTCAGACAGCATTCCACAAACATGTTTTTGAGTATGCAATCTTGCCCCCTCTATTCTACTTCAGACATGCTACTGCCAGTCTCAACTAATAACTATCTTGATCCATACTGGGCTCAGGACTCATCTTTGCAAAGACAGCAGTGAAACTACTCATGGCTTGTCTTTTGTTATGGCTCTACAAGTTATTCAGATCACCTTAAAGAACTCTTAAAACAGTTTTTCCCATTTTGCATGGGAGTGCCATGGAATGTGGTGTTGCATGCTCATCGAGGCCCACTTATATCAGTTAGTGCTTCTGCATGCAAATCTGTAAAGAGCATTTCTGCATGTAAGCATCTGCTTGACCAGCTTTTGCACAAACACAGTGATGTGGGATACAACAAAGACCATACAGACTTTGAAGAAATTGGCCTTGTGCGGAAATGACTGTAGGAAAGGTAAAAATAATTTCTGATCCTCATAGGAACAGATATTTCATGAATGAATGTTTTAGAAGCCTAAAAGATAGTACTAATGCACACTAAAAGACATTTTATGAGACTCAAATTTCAGTTGGCAACATCTTGCAAATATTTACTGGCCTACCAAGTAGCTGAGATAGTCCAAAAAAAGCAACATGGGTCTCTATAGTACAGAATTAGCATTCAGAAAAAGGGATTTCTTTGTTCACATGCTTCCACTGGATCTACAGATGTACATACTCTTCACACTAGACAGCTGCTGGCGACTCTACACCTCACTGTAGAATCATGAATCCTTTGTCAGGCCAAAAGTATGGTGTCATCTTTCTACAGGTATGCCCTCTGCTTTTGAAGCACAAGCAAAGACTTAGGATGAGCAAGAAAAAGGTCCAAATTAAAATCAAGACTCATTAATTCTGCATTATAGGCCTGGAAGTTCTTGTTTTCTTTCATTTTCCTTCACGTATACACTGACTAGATTTGTACTTCTAGAAAAACTTCCAGTGGAAGGCATCAGCAACTCCAGAACCAAAACGAGGACTATGTTAAAGTCTAACACATTGGGTGCCAATGTCCCAACAGAAAGACTTATCAAAGTGTAACTGGCATAAGACACACCAGTTTCTATCACTGGGAACTGATACAATGCCTCCCATCATGTTTGACACTCCAGCTGTCTGCTTTCATGGGAGGCTGCATACAACAGGCTGGGGCAGCACTCAGACCCACCTCTCCCAAAGAAAATTTAAAAACTTCCCAGCTCTGCTCATCTGAACTTCCCCTGCCTAACCCATGTGCATTCAAAGCTGTTCTTCCAGACCTCTCATCCAAAGCCCTACAGTACATAAACCTTCTACACAATAAGAGCAAAGAGAATACCGCCCAAGGAGTGTGAATTATCTCTAACTGCACTGAACATGTGAGAAGCAGACTGTATCAGGGAGAGGAACAGAATGTGTCAAGTAGAAAAGCCCCAAAAAGGTTGGGTGTGGAGAACTGAAATCACAAGAACCAAACCATGCAGCCAAACCCTGAAGGGGTTTTACTTCCATCAGGGAGGTGGAAATAAAAGCAAATGGAACTTCACAGAAGTGAGAATGTGATACAATAATTAGTGAGAATGACTCCTAACAGAATTAGGAAAAAACAACAAAACAAAATTTACTATGACAGTGAACAGAGAAAAGATGAAAAAATATCTTTTTCTAGTGCTTCAAAATTGCTTACTTTTTTCTCTATTTCAACACACTTACAGAAGATTTCCACAATCTACTGCATCTGTAAGCAATTCCAGCTCTCAAACATGCGACATCCGTTTTAGTCATTGTTAGGGAAAAAGGGATAGGTCATTTTCTTCACTACCCCAGCACTTTTCCATAGTATTCAGGAAAGGAACACATGCTTTGTAAGGTTCTTTCAAGTACAAATGTGCATTGTCTGTTGGCAATGACAATGTATTCATTGTCTTATTTATGAAAATAAGCATTGAGAAACGTAACATCTTTTTATATAGTAGCAGCAACCTCATGTCCCTGTAAGATACAACAGATCTGCCACACACTGAAATTATTCAAAGATCAAAGAATGGACAAAGCAAACTCAATTACTGATTAAGGTGTTTCCAGTCCTGCTTTGACTTACAGCACCACATAATCTTCAAGGCCTCCCTACCAAAATCTTTCTGTAGTCAGAGAGGCAAGTAGTTCTATAGATAGTGCCATGACCACAATGCAGATAGCAGAGCACACCATGTGTGATGTTGCTCAGAGCATTTTTTGCTCAGTTGTTACATGGGACACACACAGACTTACACAATTTTAAAAGAGAATTGGTGGCAGAGGGGTGGCTGCCACATGGGAATTCAAGCTCAAGTTGCACTCTGGATCATTACTTACATACATAGCTTGAGGTGCTGATCTGAATTCTGCAGCATGAGGTCACAAAGTACTTTCAGACTTGAAAACCAAATGTAAAAGAAAGCCTTCAGTCCCTTGCACTTGAGCCTACTGATGGGGTTGTAGCTGCCAGGAACACAGGCATATCCTATGGCTGGTTGCTACTGGCAAAAGCAATAGTAAGAAAGGCAAGGAAAAGAACAGTATGCCAGCTGTAAAGAGCATGACTTTAATCTTGATTTTGTATCTGTGTTGCAGAAAAGCTGCAGCAGAACACCCACTAATATAGATAAAATCTTGGCAGTTTATGTATATGAGTTCATTAAAATAGATTTAATCCAGGAAGCTGGCTTTCTATTTACAAGGGTTTTTTACTGAACAGGCTAAGAACACTGCATTTACAAAACCCTTGGGAATATGACAGGGTGCTGGCTTCACTTAAGCAAACTTCAGGAGCACATTTCTAAAACACACAAGCCAAGGAAGGGTATGGTAGGCTGCCATTCCCTCAGACATTACAACAAGGTTTATTTATGCAGAATCAAAGGAAACATCAGTGGAGAGCACAGCAATGAAAATGATGACTGAGCTTGACTTCTGACTGCCCTGGTTTTTCTGTCTCTGACCTTTCCACCTAACCAGACTTCGAACTCAGCCTATGGTCTTCATCCTGCAATATTCTGAGAGCATTCATCATTCTGAGATGCTGCTGCGATGTGCTGAACAGATTATATGATGAAATCCAGATTTAGGTAATATCTGTGATAAAACATGTCCAAATTGTTAGTCATTAGTTGCTACAAAGGAGGAGCTGTTATTATTGATATCCCCTTTTCATGTCAAGCTGATGATATCCTGTTTCTCAAACCTATTAACCATCTGCTGTCATATGAGAAGCTCTGTGACTTTAAGCATTTATTATGGGGCTGACACAACTTGTCTATACTTTCAAAACAGTGTGAATACCTAAATTACAATGTGAAAAAAAAAAACAAAAAAACACAACTGCTGGATAACCTAGGTTTAATATTAGATGCCCACATTATGCATGCATGTAAAGTTGGAACACAAAGTAGCAAACACTGCTTTAGCAGTAGTGCTGACATGACAGTGAATGTGTAACTTCTATCATACTACAGGAACACATATTTCCTCTAAGTATTTCCTGATAAGGGGGAAATGTGCCTGCCACATACTTTTTTTGAGCACATTGAAATCCTACATACTAGAGAAACATTAAAAAGCACCATTGTATTTGGAGGAAAGATAAAGGTATTAGGTGTACACAAACAATATGCAGTAAGTAAAACACATGAACAGGAGACAGTGCATCAGATGAATTACTTTGCAAACACAGTTTTTATCATGTGTGATACACATCAGAAATGGTCATTGGATACATTTTTCCCACATCAGGACAATGAATTTCAGTGTACTCCACCAAAACTATGGGGCTAATGATCAGCACTTAAACACTTTGGTTCACATGTGATCACATACTATTTCCCAGGCCAACAAGCAGTTAACTCACCACTTCACTTTCTTCATTGGGACTACACATGGAAATGAAAACTGAACAGGACAAGAGGTTCAGAGTCCAGTATTTAGCTTTTGCTTGTTGAAGTTAATGCAGCTTGAAAAACTAAGGACAGAACATTTTAAGCAATAATAGATAAAAATATTATTTAGTTAACTAAACCATTACAATTTGTTTAAGAAAATCAGATCACTGATTTACAGTTTGTTTTACTCTAAAATAAACTATTCACTTACCATATATTCCATGTTGGAAGCAGGTGGGAAGACTTTGCCTCTGACTTGATTATGATAATCAAGAATGGCAATCATGTCATTCTGAGAAATGTAGCGCTTCCTCCTGGCTTTGGGAATTTTTGCAGAGTCCAGATGAGCTGCCAAAGCTGTCTTGATGTCAGTGAAATTATTGTCTGACAGGAATAGGTCAGTGGAGTTGGGTAACACTAATGCACTTGTTTCACAGAGAACGGAAAATAAGAGAGTACAACTGATTGCAGCAATTACTGTCATTTTGGGGCCAAAGGAGACAGATAGGCCACAGAGGTATTCTGCTTTAAGTCAGGGCAGCAGAAAGCAAATCTGTAAAAGGGAAGATATCAAACATGTGATTCTGTACATCTGGGTAGCAAGACAAAGTGAACTAGCAGGCTGTGACCAGAAAAATCATTCTGTCTGTCAGCTCAATCATAAAAACAATCCAGGCAGAACATGTGTTGCTGAGCAATTTTCAATAACCATATTAAATGATGATGGTTTTACTATAATACACCAAATGAAGTATCATTATACTACTGATTACATGGTGAGAGCTAGTAGTATTCCCGAAATAGTTCTATCACACCCGATCAGTCCATAAACCACACTATAAATCTTAAATGGGGAGACTGCAAGAAACCTCACATCATGTTTTCCACTGGAAATCAAAAGTACATCTTAGGCTATGCATCCCATAGGCATGGACTGTTTTGACATGATGTGGCAGAGATAAAACAGTAGGCAAAAGAAAGGCTTATACAGCGTGAAAGCAGGACAGCTTAGAAATAGCATTTAAATCTTAAGTTGACCAAATGTGATGAGCATTGATAAAACTGCATGCAAAGCAAACTTATGGAACTGAATGGCTTACCTCTGGATAATACCAAGAAAAAAAAGAATACAGTCTATCGTTCTCCCAGTATGTATAGCACTCTCCTATGTGATGATGTGAACCTTTGTGAAGAAAGTGTCTCTTATTACAACCCCCCCAAAGAACAAAACTGTGCTGGTTGTGAAGCTTCTGGCCAGAGGAGCTGCTGACAGCCTTTATATGTTACAGCCTGTGTGAGCCGGTCCGGGCAGTGTCCCGGCGGGTCCCGCTTAGCCGCGGCGGCGGGAGGGGCTGTGCCGAGCCACGGCAGCCATTGGGTGGCACCCCGGAGGGTGGGCGCTTTGGGGACTCAGTCACACCCCCGGCTGATGCAGCACAAAGAGGCAGCGTGCAAGACCCTCTATTCGGCGTTTCATACCTTCCTTTNTTTTTTTTTTTTTTTCTCTTCTCGTGGCTGTTCTCTTTCCTCAATTTCCGAGCATCATGCTGGCTCGGGAAGCGCGTTTTCTCGCAGCTCCGCAAGCCCCCAACGGCGCAGCAGCGTGGAGCGCAGAGTTTGCAAACCTGAGTTTGTTGTCCCGGTCCCAGGAAACGGAACCGTGCGGCGCCGTGCCCCCGGCNGGCAGCTGCCCGAGGGCTGGTCCTCCCTCCGCTCCCCCCTTCTCCTGCTCCGTCGCCTTTCCGCCCTCCGAGGCGCAGGCAGAGCTCCGGGCGGTCGAGGCTGTCCCAAAGCAGTCACCTGAACGTCTGCCAGTGAGAAGCTACGGGAGCGGCAGGACCGAAAGCTCCCGCCAGTGCCAGGGAGACATCTGTTTCCCGTTAGCTAGCCTATAGCTGGAATTATTTAAGCACAGAATGGTCCAGCCACTCGCACAGCAGAGCAAGGCCATAACACTTGAGGCCATGACGAAAGCGAGCAGAGAAGCAGCAGCAGCAGCCAGCAATTGTGTGCTGGGGGCAGCGTATGGGAGCTACACAATGTCAGGCTGACCCCCGACCAGGGCTGGGCGACCTGGGGCAGCCTGTGAAATGAGACCCTTAAAAGTGTAATTATAGTATTTTGTGCGGTCATAAAGGGGCTAGGAGGGAGAAACACAACAGGTTTGCTATTACACCAAAATTTACGAGTGCTCAAAAGTTTCAGTAGCTCTGTTAGAGAGGCAATATGGGATTTAAGTATTAAGGAAGTGCAGTCCGGTAGTTGGAGTGCAGGGCTGGAAGCCAACACTCACGCTCTCCTTTTGGCTCTGCTGTTCACTTGCTGTGTGGCCTAACCCAAACCATTTAATCTCTGTGTGCAATCTCTACAACAGTATAATAGTCTTCTACAGACATGTCGTAAGGATCAAATGACTAGTGTTTGATAGTGTACTTTGTGATGAAAGGTATTAAGTATCATAATTAGTTACATTACTATTGTATACCCAGCCTGTCCAAAACTGCTATTTGAGCTGCAGGTATTCCTTTGCATGATTATACAAGAAACTTGAAGACATAATTTGTCCTTGCAAGACTAGATGTTGGATGATTCGCTTCATTCTATTTTCTTTCTTTTGAAATGAAGTTCATATTTGTTCGTGTTAATGTCAGGAACTGTCTTCCCATTGTTTGAATATAATAAGAATTCTCAGCTCCTTTGAATTGCTGCAGGTCCTTTGATTTCATGTGAGCTGCAATAAGTTATCAAAGGATAGACACCAACTTACCATGTCAGGAAGTTGAGAGGGTAGATTTTACTAGTTAGTCACATTTTAGAGAGCTGTTATTACTTCTTCATACCTCATGGCAGTACTTGGAGGCTCTCAGGATAGAGGGCACTATACAGAACAGCAAGGATATACGAGCAAATGTGAAATAGCCATAGCTTTCACATCTGTAAAACTGAGCTGTACTACCCTACAAACAGACCAGTTTATGAGAAGTTTTTTATTTCCCTTACCGTCTAATTATTTGTTTCCATGTCAACAGGCAGTCAGTGCAACCACTCACCTAAATGTTAAAAAAAAAAAACAAAAACGGTTGTGAGCAATGCTAGTAAGCATTATTGCAAAAAAGTGTACTGTGAATGTGAAGGGCCCTAGAGCATGAAAGTATCTCAACCCAAGTGCGTTGTGCTGGTCAGTTGCAAATAGTGAAAGTGTGGTAGTAACTCTCAGTCTTGAGATAAGTAAGATAGCAAAGACAATCAAGACAATCACGCACACGTGTGTGTTCAGTTTTCTTCTGAAACACTCAATCACCAGACATGCAATGAAATTTAGCAAGCAAGACCAATGAAGCCACAATAAAATGCCCATGAAGGTCTGTGCCAAGGAGAGGAATGTCTAAAATGAAGAGGAACGAAGAAAAAACACATCAAAGATGTCTGCAAGGAGAAAAATAAGAAGTGGATGGAATCATCTGCAACATACACAAAAAGAACTATTTCCTGACTCTTCAGCTTTCTCCAAAAAGACAAAGCAAACAATCAGACCTGTGATAAAAGACCATTACAGGCCAGAGACAGAGCATTAGTGCGACTTTGGATGAGTCAAAATATCTTTAATCCTAATTAAGAACAGAATGTGCCAGCCAAGATGGCCACAACGTGGTTACTGAGCAGCCTGGAAAAAAATAAAGGTCAATAATTCTTGTACTTAATGTCAGAAAATGTTACTAGTGAGAAAAGTTATATATCAAGAATGAGAAAGAATGTAGAAGAAACTAAGAAAGGAAAATAACTTAGTTTATCTTCTGAAAAACTCAGTTCTAGGAAATGGACTAGATTTCGAGGTTTCACTGGAAAATATCTACATTTTCACAGAACCAGTGTTCATGCATAGGGAAAAAAAAGGAGAAAAGGCAATATAACATATTAGCATAAGATCGAGATTTTTTCTGGGCCATACCCTGTACGAAGACATGGGTCAAAAATTACAGGATATAAGTTTATTAAATGTGGCATCTTTACCTTCACTGCACAATAAAAATGATGACTCACAATAGTCATGGTTCTTCTGCAGTGCATTCCTTTCATTAAGACTATAAATTCTGAATTTCTGAGTAATGGGTGATTACCCATTGTTCAACAAAGTGGGATGAACTTCATCATGTTGAGTGACATTTATTTTAGTAAATGAACTAAGAATTTATAAAAGCTGAATTGTTGTAATTTAAGAATAATGAATTTATAGCAAAATAATTTTATGCTGATTGCTAATATCAGGTAGTTAAGCTTGAAATATTTATTATAATTTATTTTACTTCTTAATAACTTGACAATGCCTGCCTGAGATTTGAGATACTTTTGATATTATGTCTGTAGTGGCAGACAATAATTCATAGAGTTGAAGTCTAAAATGCGTTGGTTTTTAATTTTCCTCTCCTGTATCTCCAAGCACAGTAAAGNCTGTGGGGAAAAAAAAAAAAAAAAAAAAAAAAAAAAAAAGCCTTGCACATTCATATTTCTCAAATCACATGAGACACACACCCTGGAAGGTTGTTTGATTAACTCGGAACATCATTGACTGTATTGACTATATCTTTCTTAATTACACTGGAGGTTTAAGCACTCAGCTAATATATAGACAGTACTTGTGGTGTCTTTATCTTGAATGGAATCCTATCCAATGTTGCAAATTGTACCAAAGATAAAAGCTTCAAACAAAGAAGATAGAATAAGTATGATATGGATAATCATATTCTCAGCATTATACACTTTTTCCAAACAAGTTGATAATACAACTTTCAAACACAAACATTAATACCTTTAATATACTATGTAGCCAATGACACAGGATTAGCTGCAAACAATAACGAAATTGGCATATGGAAGACTCATGAATCAATTTCACAGAATCATTAGGGTTGGAAAGGACCTCTGGAGATCATCTAGTCCACCCCCCCGACAAGGCAGGGTCACCTAAAGCCTGAACAGGAACAGTCCAGATGGGCTTTAAATGTCTCCAGAGAGGGAAAATCCTCAACCTCCCCAGGCAGCTTGCTCCAGTGCCTGGGTACCCTCAGTGTAAAGAAGCTCTTACTCATGTTGAGGTGGAACTTCCTGTGTTTTAATTTATTGCTCCTTGTCCTGTCACTGGGCACCACTGAAAAGACTCCGACACTATCCTCTTGACACCCATCTTTGTGATATTTTACATGCATTAAGGGGGTCCCCGCTCAGTCTTATTTTCTGTACTAAACAGGTCCAGCTTCCACAGTATCTCTTATAAGAAAGATGCTCCCAGTTCACCCAGGTTGGTCTGTTGTTACTGGAAGTATATCAATAGCCTAGAAAAAAATTAGTAGAAAATGAGAAACAATTATTTATAATGAGAGGAAATGCTAATTACATGTTTCAAGAACTCTGCTCTGCCAAGAAATTCCTACCAAGTAGAGTGGATGCTAAAGAGCTGTTGCCAGTCATAATATAACATTTCTTAGAAATGAGGTAATTAGCATACTTTGAGGCACTGATAAAATCAGTATTCTTCTCACTGACACATCAGCAGAAACCACTGGTCACAGAGAGGGGAAGCAGAAGGGTTAAGAACTTACTAGGCTAAGTGTACTTGTTATTTCAAGCATACATTTTCCAGAGTTTCCTTTGGTTATTGTGTCACATTTCACTACTCTGGGCATTGCTTAGGAATCTTATCATAACCAGCATAATGAAAACAGATGAATGCATCAGTACTTAATTTCTTTGGATAGATAAATTATAAAACAAAATCTCCCTAAGCATCAGAGTAGTGTCTTCAGTGCTTGTCTTGTGCAGTCATCATAACCAAACATAAGCAATTTTTTGTTCATAGCTCCTTGAAGATATAGTCTTTATATGGTGTTTTAAGCATCTCTATAATTGAAAATGGAGTTGAAAAATCCAGTTTATACCAATACTAAAAAAAGCAACATTCTCCCTCCAAGTGTAGAAGTTCACATTTCATTTCTGCTGGATTGAAGCATCCTTTTTAGAACTTTGAAGTATACTGACATGAAAAAGAATAATATTTTATTGAGTGTTCAACATTTGTCATCGGCCAATCAGGTTCTTACTCTAGCATTGTCACTTTCAACACTTCTAGTATTTCTTTTTCTATATAAAGCAAAGATACGGAGCAACTTGGCACTCATTTTAGAGAGTGGGTGTGTATGTTCTGCTGTATTTCTCCTGACCTTTAGAGCATTCATTTTAGGAGCATAGGATCATAGATTCAGTTAGGTTGGAAAAGACCTCTAAGGTCATCAAATCTGACTGTTAAACCAGCACTGGCAAGTCCACCACTAAACCAGGTCTGCAAGTGCCACATCTACAAATCTTTTAAATATCTCCAGGGATGGTGACGCCGCTACTTCCCTGAGCAGCCCATTCCAAAGCTTGACAACCCTTTCAGTGAAAAAAAAATTCCTAATATCCAGTGTAAATTGGATAAGATAACAGACAGTCATCAATAAAGATATTAGAGAGAACTGGCCTGAGCACTGAGAACACTGGGAACACCAGTTGCAACCAGACACCCACTGGATATAAAACTTCATTCACCAGTACTCTCTAGGCCCAGCCATCCAGCCAGTTTTTTACCCATTCAAGCCATGAGCCACCAATTTCTCCAGGAGAATGTGCTGGGAAATGGTGTAAAAAAAAAAAAAAAAAAAAAAAAAAAAAACTTTGATGAAAACTAAAAAAAAAAACAACCTTTACTGATACCTAGATATACAACAACTGCATCCTGTCCCATTTGTCAACTTCCAGTTAGCTGGGACCTCCCCAATTAGCGAGGACTGCTGGTAAATGGTGGAAAGTGACTCAGAGAGCACTTCCCCCAGCTCCCTCAGCACCTTTGGGTGGATCCCATCTGTTCCCACAGACTCATGTCTGTCTAAGTAGTGTAGCAGTTCACTAACCATTTTCCCTTGGTTTATGGGGGCTGGGTACACAGAAAACAGCTGCCTTGCTGTTAAAGGCTGAGGCAAGGAAGACATTGCACGGAGATTTTCCTTAGCCCTCCTTTTGCTGCTTTGTATTTATAGAAACATTTCTTATGGGCTTTTATGACACTAGCCAGATTAAGTTCTAGCTGAGCTTTGGCTCTTCTAATTTTCTGTCTGCTTAACCTCACAATGTCCTTGTAGTCCTCCTGAGTTGCCAGCCCCTTCTTTCAAAGGTCACAACCTCTCCTTATTTTCCTGACTTCCAGCCAAAGCTCTCTGTTCAGTCAGGCCAGTCATCTTCCCTGCTATTTCATCATTCAGCACATGAGGATGGCCTGTTTCTGTGTTTTAGTATTTCCTTCTTGAAGAATGTCCAATTTTCCTGGACTCCTTAGCCCTTCAGGACTGTGTCACAAGGGACTCTGTCAACAAGTCTCCTAAACAGGCCAAAGTCTGCCCTGTGGAAGGGCTGCTGATCCCCCTCCTTATTTCTCTGAGAAATGAAAACTCGCATTTCACAATTGCTGTGCCCAAGGTGGCCTCTGACCACAACATCACCCACCAATCCTTTTCTGTTCAAAAACAACTGGTCCAGTGGGGAGCCTTCCAGTGGACTCCCTCACCACCTGTGTCAGGAACGTATGTTACACACAATCCAGAAATCTGGAAAGCTGTTCATGTTCTTCCTTCATACACAAATTGTGTGAGCAAAACAACCTTCTAAATTATGTTTGACCTGAATGTGCCCAAATGAACTTTGCTTAAAAAACTAAATTTAAAACTGAAACAGTTTCTAAATATTCAAAGAATATAGGGTTTAGTGACCAGTTCACTGCATTCAAAGCAGATAATGTGACATCAGTTTCTGGATCAGTTTTCTGATCAGATGTGCCTTCTTTGTGACTCTGGGCTATGTAGTTTATTGCTTACAGCTTCAGGCAAGAGTCTCAATGTATGTCTTTAAATACCCTTCTGTGACTTTTTCTATCTCATATATTTGCACAGAACCCTTTTAGGCCTGGCATAGAATAAAATACTGCCTAAGTATTGCAATTTTAATTTTTTTTTTTCCTGTGAGAAGTCTGCTT
Organism: Aegithalos caudatus; assembly: GCA_013389925.1. Classification (NCBI taxonomy): domain Eukaryota; kingdom Metazoa; phylum Chordata; class Aves; order Passeriformes; family Aegithalidae; genus Aegithalos; species Aegithalos caudatus. The sequence continues at coordinate 396,291 of WEIU01007849.1, read as the reverse complement.
AGATATCTATTTCTTACCTTTACAACATCTTTATTTTTATGTTGCTAACTGGCTCGGAATTATGTTGTCACATAATCTGACACAAGTCTCCTACAGACCACTGTCTAAAGAAATGGAAGGATCAGTTTCTTAAAACATGAAAATTGAAGTGGTGAGTTTTTAAATGCCTAGTAGTTAATAAGCTAAATATTAAATTCAGTAAAGATTGCTCAGAAATACAGCAGAAATGTTGATCATGAATTTCGTATTTTCATAAGGATGAATAAATCAACTTTAAAAAAAAGTAGAAGATACTTTCCTTTTTATATGCCAGAGGTATGAGAAGTATTTATTATTGCAGAGAAGTGAAATGGCATAAAGCAATTATCAGCCTGTACTACAGATATTTTAGGAAAACAGAACTAGAGAGAAAGCGTCTTTTAAAAGATATCAGTTTCTTCTGAAAACCTAAAGAGAGGATGAAACTTTTTAAGTATTTACAACAGATTTGAGACTGTCAAGTTAAATATGTAATTTTGATGTTTTATGGAAACCCTACATCAAGATTGAATTGTTGTAAGAATCAGAGATACAAAATGGAGAATGAGATTGCTAGGAAAATGTCACTTTAACATAAACAAGAACTATTAAAATATGCAAAACTGAAGCTAAAAGACAACATAGTTTGCAGAGTAGTTTCCAGGCTCTTCTGTATCTTCTGAGGCCTTCTTCTAACATCTTCGGTGACCTGTAGACAGTCATCTAGAAACTTTAGAGTGACTGCTGCTGGAAAAGGGGTAGCTATTCCACAATTTTTCTTCAACCAAATCCATCAGCTGCTAAATACTTACCCAGCTGTTCACGCTAAAACGTGCATACATCTTTTATCTTGGCTGCCTTCTGATTAGGGAATGTCAAGCAGCTGCATCTGGGAAAGAGGAGGGTTATCCCCAGCAGGGCTGTTGAAAGGATCCTAAAAACTGACATTGTGGGGACCATGTCCTCACTTGTAGCAGCCTTGCATTTCAGATTGCTGTCAGATTGCTGTGTCAAGGAGATGTGGAACAAAGATCAGGAATACAGTGTCTGGGAAGATGACAGAGACTCAGCAGAGAGGCTGAAACCCCAACTGCACAGAAGGTGGGGAAGCCCTATGGTGTTTGATTGGAAGTGAAGAAGCTGGAAAAAGTGTGAAAAAATTGTAGACAGGTGAAGAAATGTTCCAGTGGGGCTTCAGCAAGGAGACATGCCAAATCCTTCAACCGGAAAAAACTTTTGATACAAGCTGGGCCTACTAGGATACTGGGAAGGAGCAGCTCTGTAGAAAAGGACCTGAGGCCTTGGTAGACCAAAAGAATATAAGCTAACAGCATGTCCTCACATCAAAGGCTGACAGCTTCCTGGGATGTATTAGCAGAAACAATTATTCACTTTTACTTGACAGTTTTTAGGCCACATCTAGAACACTGTGGTGCATCCAGTTTCCTCAGAAACACCCTAAAGAAGAAAGACACCAGTAAGATGGAGTGGCTTCAGTAGAGGGCCATCAAGATGATCAGGGGCTGGAGAAGTTGTCCTGAGAAGAGAATAGGCCTTTATTTAACCTGAAGGCGAGATGGGTTTGAGGAGGACCTGAGACCAGTCTGGCAGAAGCTATGTGGAGGAAACTGAGCAGATAGGCCAGTATGTCCAGCAGTGCTCAGCAGAAGAACAAAAGAAAATGGACATAAATTGAAACAAGAAGTTCAGCCAGACCAAACTTTTCCTTTATGTGGGCAGAAGAGCAACAAAACAGGTTGCCCAGGGAGTTTGGATAATCTGTGCTCTTAGAAGCTTGTAAGACCAAACTGGCCAAATTCCCAAGAAGCCTGGTCTGAGCTTAGAGCTGACCCTGCTTTGAGACTTCCAACCCCAGTTATTCTGACAGCAGCACAAAACCAGACCAATTTCTTGGAAGAAAAGCAAGACAATATGACCATAGTAGTGAACTTGTAAAGCACAACCACACAGGAATATGCAACATGAAGTCAAAAAAGTGACAGTTTCAAAGAGGCTGTGAGACAAAAGAAAAATGAAGCAGGAAACAGCTCTTGTTTTCAAGAAACAAAGGCTCCATGTCGCATAAAAGCAAGTACAGCTTTAAACTGTCCTGTTGTTGAACAGGCATTTTATTTTAGAAAGGTCTAGACTGCAGTTGTAAAGAATTAAGATTAGAAATATTCTAAGCATGAAGACAGCATTTTCTCTACCAGACAGAACTGGTAGAGCAAATTAGAGCAGCAGCAACATTGAATGTCATTTGATCTGTATTTGTTGAGAATTATTGCAGAGATGGTTGCCTCCTGAGATTGGAACAACCATTTGATGAAGCCTTTGTACATTATGAGTGAGATGCACAGGCACAGATCATCACTATAGATGATATGCAGAAAAAAAAAAGGCTTAAAAATATCCCAAAATCCCAGAATGCAAATTTAATGAGAAAGATGATTTCTACTTACTGAATTCAAAGGCAAATCAAAATCTTAGAAAGGAAAGGCTTAAATTGTTTCATAAGATCTATGTGAAAGGTTTAATAAAAATCAAGGAGAAAGGGACAAAATGTGTGATTAAAGGCAAGTAAAACTAATTAAAGCCAGCAAGCGAAAGGCAAAAATGACAGAAGGCATAGAAGAAATTCTACAAAAATGTCAATATCAAACCTTTGTACCAACTCAGAAAAATTCACCATGAAGAAATACTTGTTTAAGCAAATGATAAAGAAAAAGTACATTGGGAATCAGTATGGCAGGACAACTTCTCAAAAGATTTTCCTCTTTCATGATATACAGACATAAGGCGAGAACTTGGCTTTTGTATTCAGTAACTACAAGACTGAGAAGATCCAAATACTTCTTTCTTCATTTTCCATGTCCATGGAGCTACTCTTACCACACGAATACATTGGCATCATTCACTTTCTGAGCTGACTTAAAGTGCAGCCTTCCAGCAGTGGAACAAGCTTATCCTCGAAAAGGGAGAGTAAAGTCCCTGACTCTACCCTGTCCTTTAAGAAAAACATTCATTGCTATTGAACTGTTACTGACACTCACCATTAGTATTTGTTTTGCTAAGAGAAGGTCAAAGATATTGACTTTGTCTGACTTTGAACTTCATCTCAACCCTATGACACTAGAACCCAGGGGAAAGATCCCTCTATCTACAGAAGGCTTCTTCCCATTTTAGGAAGAACTCCTTAACTCTCTCTGTACTTAGGTCAAGTTACTCTGATTTCTGACATGATTTCATGTTTTGGTTCTCAAAACCTTTGAAGAGCCTGCTATGCTGTGCAGGGCTTCAGATGATAAAATTATTTGCTCACAATGTGTTATAGTTTAGTTTTGTCCATAGGCAAAGTAGTCAAATGACATTAAAAAACACTGATTTGAATTACTCTACATTTAAAACACCACTCTCATTTACTAGTTGTCAATGAGAAAATAGAGAGTACTTATCCAGATACAATTATTAGTACCATCTAAGGGACTTTTTTATAGAGGAAAAAGCTACTGTACATATTTGTTTGACTCATGTGACTCAAATTTAACCTAGTGTGCTTAAAACAAATCCAGTGAGAAATGTGAACATACACCTTTTACAGAATACTCTGTGTCTTGTGATAAAGAGCAGATTTATGTAAATTCTGTCATCACTCTCCTTCATTCCAAGGAGAGATTAGGAATCAAACAAAGTTTTCAATGTTTCATCCAGTTCTGAGGTGGTATTGTCCATGCTTTAGTCATTCTCACGTAAGGATAAGATTAGCAATAATAGGCCTTTCAGATGAGGAACCCCCCTGTGAGGGATAGCTGTCTGCAGCTTGTGCTACCTGTACTTTTCCCCCTTAATTTTGTCTGCTTTCCATGGTTCAACAGCCACTGTGATGTGAAAAATATAACAATATTCAGCATGGTGTCAGATTTACATCAGAAGAAATTAGACTCCTATTCTCCTTTTGCTACTCGTGGTTAGATATTGTCTTCTGTTAGGAAGTGCTTTTGTTAGGAAATGCTTCTGTTAGGAAGAATTTCAAGCAAGTCTAACCCTAACGGCATGGAGACAAAGAGAAAGCCACTAGCATCAGACAAATTTTTAATATTGATTACCTCTGGAATCTTTCCCTCACATAAGTTTGTTCTTGAGTGTTGGCAGTTTAGGTGCAGATACACCATTCATTTTGGATATGGAGTAGATCAACTTTTTCCGTTTGTTTTGTATTTTCTATATAAACTGAAAAATGCAGCCCCTGGACCAAATGTGACTGACAAAATGTTTTCTTAATATATAAAAGCCTTACTTTCAACACAGAGGTGGAAAGTACACCATATAGAGATCAAACAACACATCGTACTGCACTTGAAGTGAGTGTTCTTCCACATTAAAGAACTTTCATACATATTTCCATGGGTTTTATTTTAATTGATAAAAGAAAGTAGCTGAGTAGCTACTGAGTATCTCAGTCCTGTGATCTACTTAAAAAGCTTCAATGAACTATCTCCATTTTAGGCAAAGTGTGAGGGAGTCACTGGCTTTTAAAAACTTTGCAACAACTTGATTTGAAGATTCATCACTTAAGAAGGATAAATGGCACTATGATTTGTCAGTGAAACACTGACTGCAAGAATTCTGGAAAAACCATATTTTAGGAAGCAAACAGGATGGGTAAAAATAATTTCTTTGTGCTGAACAGAATGGTGCCAATGGTATTATCAAGCTTGATCCTTTAAAACCTTGGACTTTGACAAAAATATTTTATTGTTAATTTCTTTCAACTCCTTTTGTGGCACATATTCCTTGAGGCTAAGAGAGTTTAATATAAATTCATTTCAGTTATTTTTATCACCTGGATTAAAATTATTGTCACTGGAAGGGCTACTCTTGTACGTCTTCATTTTGAGATCATTCCTGTCATCAGCAGTTTTCCCCTAAATACATCTGCATTCAATTTGGAAAGAACTGGCAAATACTAAAGGAGACACCTTCAACTCATGTCAGTCTTCTGTGTCTTCTGTTAGATTATTTACCCTTTTATGAATACAGGCAATACAATGGCCTCTTTGACCTCAAGCAAAGATCTCTGACAAAAATCTCTGGTAATACAACTAGACAAAATATTTTAAAAAAGAGGAATGGTGGTGTTGAGTTTGTTTTTACAGCAGGTTTGCCAAGTGATGCAAATGCAAATTGGAATTCCACATTCTGTATTAACAAAAGACAGAGCACAATATTATTCTTTGATGCCCTTATGAGTGGTTTTTTTACAGCTGTATACAATCCTGATCTTTTGGTAAGAAAACTACATTCCTTTCTTCATCAAAGTCGAAGTTCATAAAATATAATCAATTCTGATTAAAATCCTTTAAATTTAGTTAAAATCCTTTTAATTTAGTAAAACAAAGTCATTGTTTTATCAGATATTTTGATGTAGTGCTAATCAGAGTGATTTCACAAAATTATTTTAAGCGCTCACATAAATTACTAAGTGGAGATAGAAACAGCTCATATGAAATCAATTAAGGTCCAGTGATTACATTGAGGTTTCATCTGGACTCTGCTTGCTTTGTTGCTGTGTGTATTCTTTTCATTAATGTGCTAATAACTAATTTATACTCTATGACCCTAAACTAGGAAGATTATCTAGTGTTCTATGAGCCATATACACGAATAGTATCTCTCAGCACTGAGACCTTGTTCAGTCTTTTAAGAGTTTTCTCAAAGATGTGTTCCAAATATTTTAACACTTCAGGAAAATTATTTCACCTGCAACTTTCTTTGCAGTTTCAGTTAACTGAACACTACAGATGTTCACATCACCTGAGCCACACTAAGAATTAGAGAAACTAAAATTCCTAAGACAGATACCAGGAGTAAATGACAGCAACCAGATCTGCCAGAAAGTCAGCTATTGGCCAACAGGTACTTGGAGGTGCAAACTCCAGATACAAATAGGAAGATCAGTGTGGCGTTCAAGTTATTGTGAAGTTATTCTCCCAATGGTTTGTTCCTGTTTTCCCCCTGACATGTTTTGGTTTCACCCCAAGTTTATCCTCCCTTGTCCAGCTGTCATTCACCCCCTAGAACCACCTGTTACCTCATTCACGTAATATCAATCTTCCCTAATCCCTGTCCTTAGTTCCAGGGAGTTCCCTGTCAATCCTTGCCGTCCCTCCCGCCCTGACTAAACTCCACGTGGGAATTCCTTTATTCTTTGAATGCCGCGTTAGCCCATGTGACCCTTTCCAGTCCCCTTGCCTTCCCTATGGGTTGTCATATTTTGAGTCCCTCCTCTATCCCCTCTCAGTTTTACCCAATTGATGGAAGAATTGTATCCTCCCCCTGTTCCTCTCCCATTTAAAAGACAGTGTAAGATCCACGGCACATCACAACTGACTGCTGTTGGAGAGCAGCCTCACTGCTGCCAGATTCTGCAGCTCTGTTCTACCCCTACCCGAGCTGGATCCGGCCCGGGAGCGGCCACTCACGGTGTGAGCCGGGGAGCGGGAGCCAGCCGGGGCTTCTCCGGCATTACGTCAGATCAGCATCTAATTTCCACATCTGCTAAACTCAAATACAAACCTGACAATACAACACCATTATCTTCAACTGAGTTTTCAGTATGTGCCAAATCCGGCTGTACTAGCAGTACAAGCCACTTCTAGCAGATCGCAGTGCGGAAAATAATAAAGCAGCACAGTAAAAAACCCCAAACCAAGCCAAAACAGAAAAATCCTAAACCAATAGATTAAAAACTAGAGCAGTTCCTGACAATTATCAGTGGAAAAGTAAGAAGGCTGAATACAACCATCCAAGTTAGGATACAGCTAAAACAATCAGGAATATAACTCCATTCCCCTGCAGAGTACAGTGCAATCTTTACTGACAATACTAAGTACTCAGTTTCAAATTTTGTAGCAAAATCTGATCCTCCAAAATGATGCTGGGTCAGTGATACTTACTGACTTGCAAGAGCAACTGTTTCATGTTCCATTTAATCTTAGTTTGAACCTTTCTTCATGCCTGTGCACTTACTTTAGCAGAGAAAAACATTATATTGAGTTATTTGGTGACCATGCAGGTTCTTTTAGTTATTTTAAATTTAGGGTTGCAAGTTGCTGTGCAGCCCAATTTAGAGTCAAGGACCTCATTTCTCAAATAGGCACACTACTGGTGAATTGTGCTGTGTCAGCTTAAGGATGGTACATTTAAGGACATCTGAGGATGAGTGAAATCACTGCTGATGGGAATGATTAAACTCTGACTGTTGTGTTTATAATCACTGTAGTGTGCCATCAGTGAATGGTGGTGTCATAAATATAATGATATACAAAGTGAGATTTTATGAGTATTTTTCTTACAAGCTTTTCCATTCCAAAACTTCATACCAATATAATGTTCATCATACCATCATACCCACATCTGATTATGTACAGATTCAGAAAAGCATTCCTAGATTTTCATGTTTCTATAGAGCTATAAAAATAAAAATGCTACAATACAGATGCAGAAAAAGGTAGTAAGTTTTTGCATTTTTTTTTTTTTGCTTATATATTGTAACATTTTATTTTCCAAGACATGATAAAGGTCCAATTTTCTCAGAATAGTCTTCAATCAACACAAAGATTAAAAAAGACAGTGTAAAACAAGGTACACCAACCCACAGACAGATAGTCTCTTCCTAATACAGGCCTCAGTTTTTGTCAGTCAGGATTTGATCTTGCATCCACCTCCACCTTATGGGGCTAATTATCAGCAAGAGTAAATTAGCTATTCTAGATTTTCCACAAAAAAATACTATTGTTGTCACCCATCCATATTCGCAAGACATTAACCTGAAAGTAGCTATGAACTTAATCACTGAGTTAATAACCAGTGTTAGCAGATTTTTTCACTAACAACAAAGACCTTATATTAATGATGCCATCTGGAATACACAGGAGTCAAACCATGTCTGTTCTTTAAATGTGACCATAACTTTATTCCAGGTGATTGCACTAAGTTTAGATATAGTACGGGACAAAGGAGATGGAGAACATTCATTACTTTCTTCATGGTCAAACTAGCTGGATTTCTGTCTCTTAGAATTTTAAAGAAACTTATCAACCCTTACAAAACAGAATCCCCAATCACTGTAAGTCCTGTATCCTCTCGGCAAAAGATTTGTTAGTTAAAACTCTCAGAAAGTCATATTATGTTCACAGGACTGTTTAATGCAATGCAGTGAGTGCTGGTACACAGAACAGTGTACTTGTTCATAAAGTAAATGTACTCAGCTCTCCAGAAATCCTTGCCAGTTTTATATCTTGCCAAGAGAGATCACTTCAACAGATCATCATTTATATTAGCAGTTGGACAAATGAATGCAGTGTGATGCATGAATTGTCTTAAGGAGAAACACCAACCTCCTACTAAGATTAACTGGAAATACCCATGTCATTTCATTCTAAAATGTTTCTAAATAGGTGATTTAAAATAATAAGAGGGTATTAGCAAGCTGAAAAAAATATAATTTGTGTCACACCAAGTTTCACACTCAAAATTATTTCTTCTGTTCTTTCATGTTTTCATCTCTCTTTGAACTGGAGGAAACCTGAGTAGATGAGCAAACTCATCAGCTTACCATTTTGAAGAGCAGTGCTGTTGCTCACACACCTGTGGTAGTATTAGTAAGAAAGAGGTCTTTTTGTTCTTGTTTTTGTACTTAGTTGCAACTTTGCTGCTTCAAAAGCTGAAAATTACTTGACAAGATAAACACACTCTGTAATGAAGCTAGCACATGTGTATGTTAAAATCTGAAAAAAAAAAAAAAAATTATCCCAAACTAATACCAAAGGCCATATTCAGATGTAAACGAAACCAGCATTAAGAAGAGTAAATAATTTGAAAATGACAGTACTGTACTAATGTTGCCAAGTGAAAACTGGAAAGAGATTTCATATGTTCAAACTCCATCCCCATGGAGAAACTGAGTGGCAAAAGAACTCTGAAGTTCTTTATTTAAAATTAGCTACTGAACCCTGGAGAATTGCAGTAGGATATCTCTTACCCATATCTGAGTGTATTTAGCCAGTTCATCTTTTTATTTTCTATCATGAATTCCTCCCAAAATTTCCACATCCTAACGTAATACTAGCTCCATATGGAAGAAAGTACTGGATAACACTGTTACTGTTAAAGTCTGCATCTCAGGTAAATTTTGTTGCTATTTTAGGAAAGCAGAGGAAAGTCTTACATTTTCTTTAAATTATGCCAAAACTGCTGGTTACTATAAGAACACAAAATAGGTTACTCACATTCGCAAATTTAGAAAGGAAAAGATAGAACTGAATATGCAGTTCTACCTTTCATATTTTTCTGAGAAAATAAAATGTAGCAAAATGTTATTGTTGTCAATAAACCAAGTAGAAATGATTCAGAATGCAAACACAGGAATCAGACCTATGACTAAGGCACCATTTTTAAATTCAAAGAAAGATATTATTACAAGTGAAACTTTATTGCTATTTTTCATCTGCACCGGATG
>WEIU01007849.1:348167-359008 GCA_013389925.1 Aegithalos caudatus | reverse complement strand
GTTTGATGCCATTGATTAAAACCACATGATTTTATCCCTCATAGCTTGTGTGTACATAAAGAAATTAGTTATAAAAGCAAATACACCCTTCACCGTATGAATATACATCATATGATGTGTAAGTATTTTAAAAGCATTGGTAGGAGATGATAAAACCATATGTGAAAAATAGCTATCCAGAAGTCATCAGTTTATAAATATTACTCATAAGAAACCTATATATAAATACTACTTAGTACAGCAAGAACTGTGCTATGCATGTGGGAAAGTAATTGAAATATTTCAAAATGAATAGCAAAAAAATCTGTATAGTGTGAAGATATTAAAAAGAAAATAATCATAAATATAAGAAATTATGAGGAAGTATTTTGAAGAGAATGGAGAAAGAAGGAAAGAGTATGAAGCAAAATATATAAAACAAAGAAAGTCATGTGAAAGCACATGAGCAAATTTTGTAAATAGAACTAGGAAAAATTAAACTGTCTGGTTCAATGACTACCTATCAATGGCATAGTCAGGAACGATGTTGTAGAACCTATTTGATAAGTTTATGAACTACCATTGTAGTTGCTAGGAGAAGAGGCAGAGAAACAGGATAAAGCACAGAAGATAGCACAACATTACTCCTTTACATTTATAGAAGGTTCCTATTTGCTTTAATGCACAGGAAATTATTCCTGTTCTTATGAAAAACTATCCACTCCCTTAATCATACAAATGGTCATTCTTTATTTATATTACATTTTAAATCCCAAAGGACCTTTACTACAGTAACATCAAGAAAACTGAAATATTTTTCAAATTTCATTTAAAATGCCTCAGTTAACTGATTCTCAAATCTCATTAGTCTATATTCACAGTTTGCATCATGTACCTAGCTTTTAGTTGTCCAAGGCTGTCAAGCTCCACCTTTTCAATTTTCTTTTCCACAGATGAGTTTAAAACATGAGTTCTTAGGTAACTCCTAAGCATATAATCATGTAATGTATACAGCAGAATTTCAGATCACTTCCTTTGCTCATCTTCAAGGGAATCCAGCTCTCTCAGAAATTCAATTTGTTCACAGAGATGGTGATTAGCTAGCACTGATTAGCCATTTTTTCATCACTCAAGACTTATGCCAAGAACACACAGAGAAGTTTTCAGAGAATTCTTGAGGGTTCTTTATGTCATGTAATACATGTTTAGAAAGAATATAAATTATCAAAGTATGCTCATTGATTATTTCACTTCTAATCTTCAATTTCTCCAGCTTTGCCAATAATTTCTTCTGTAAAAATATCTTAATTTTTCCACCGAAATTCTGATATGGTATTGCTACATATTTTGTCTAGAATTTCTGTTTTCTTATTCATTTGTTTAGTATGGCATAATCTAGATTGTGTAAATATATTACATATATTAGCCCAGTCCTTTTTACTTGAATCATCTTAATTTTTCATACCTTTGAAATATTTTCTTATACCATTGAATACTGTTGAAGACATAGTAGTAGAACTGGAATTATCACATGATGTTCTTTCTTTATAGTATAAGAACCCCCTTTGCTATTTTCTGGGTAGGTTGTTGTAATCATTTGTCAATGTATTTATTAGTCCATTTAGTTACTCGATCTTTCATTTCATATGCCTGGTTTGAAAATTCTGGAAACAGATATTCTCCAGGCCTCAAAACTGGATTATTTGAAGCATTTCATTTTCTTTCTATCTCAGCTCAAGCAAATAATTTCATTAGTTTCCTATTTCATTTACTTCCAATCTCAGCACTAACCACAGAGCACAAGAATCAATATCCTTCTTTATTTCTGGATTGGAAGAAATCTTTTCTGCTTGTGTTAATATCTCTTACAAGTTAACACAGTTTGACTTTTGGCAATCCTTTTTTATCCCTCCTGACCTTTAAGACAAGGTTTCTTGGCTGACTAGACTTAGATTACCGTTTTTGAGGGGGAGGGTTGTGTTTAGTTTTTTGGGTTTGGAGTTTTTTGGGACAGTCTCTGCTAGTTCTTAATATCCTTTTGAGATGATTATGAAATTATACTTGGACATATTCCCAAGTCATTTTTACCTGCCTCAGCATAAAATGATAAGTAAAACTGGTCCAGCTCAGTTGCTAGGGTTGTGTGAGAAATGAGTAAACCTTACATACAATAATCATTGAGGTATCTTGATTTTTATTGATCGAGTTACTCTTTTCTTTCCATTTGAAAGGCAAATACTAAACATCACCTACTGTTCCCATTTTTCAGTCTCACCTAGTCATTATTCATCCAGTCTTTCCATGCCACTCTCCCAAATGTAAAATATTATCTTTCTCTAACCATGTTTATGAAAGGCCAAGTATCTTCTGAGTCCTTGTTCTGCTCTGGTGTTAAGAGTCATGCTTTAAGTCCAGGTATATCAGCAAACTCTTAGTTTAAAGACTGTAAGAGGCTCCAGAAAAGTAGAGATGAAGGACTCTAACCTTTGTTGGCATTTACCCGTATCTTTTCAAGCAGTAACTGAAAAGGCAGACTCTTTCTCCTGATTGTACAACACCCTTCCTCCCACCCCCCACATCTCCCCCAGATTGCATGAAAATGGGGGTTTTTTTGTATTAGAAACCAAAATTGAAGACAGTATTTCAGTTACAGTCTTACAAATAGAGGAAAATAATTCACCAGCTGAACATAACCAACCTGCTGTATATATCCTTGGCTAAGAGAACCTAGAGAGCCAGCATAAGAGCACATTGCTACATCTCACCATCCCTGGAGGTATTTAAAATAAGTGACACTTAAAGATATATTTTAGCAGTGACTTGCCAGTGCTGGGTTAATGGTTGGACTCAATAACCTTAGAGGTCTTTTCCAACCTAAATGATTTTATAATTCTCTTATATTCAACTAGTACACAAGAAGGCTCAGGTCCTTTTCTGTAGATCTGCCCTGTCTGTATTTCTGTTTGCAGTTATAATACCATATCATATCAGGTGCAGGACACTGCATAGCCTTTGGTGAACTTCCTAAGATTTCTACCAGCTTGTTTCTTCTGCAGATTGAGATCTCTTCTGAATGGTAGCCACATGTTTCAGCATGCTGAAAACCTTCCCGGTATGGTATTATCCATGAAATTGCTGAAGGTGCACTTTTTTGCACTGTCCACATAATGAATAAAGACTTTAAATTGTTTGAGCTCCAGCACTGACACTTAAGGACATTTACTAGCAAGGGAGATCCAGTTTGACTTCCTATACCATTTATCATCCTGACCCTTTAACACTGACCAGCCACTTTGTAACCAGCCCACCTGGTTCATATCTCTTCAGTTTGATTAGTGGGTATTCTAGAAGACCATGTTGAAAGCCTTGCTGAAGACAATGTAAGTTATACCTAGCTTCATCTCTAATATTTCTGATATGTAATAAAGAAAAAACTAGAGAAAAAAAACCCCACCAAAATAACCCTCCATGAAAATCTTTAGGAATACACCATGAAACATTGAAAAGTCAAGAATGAAAAGGGCAATTTGATTACTGAACTCAGTGTTTAGGATTGCCTAGAAGCAAAGAATAGAACTATTAAAATGTATTCTGTACAAGTTAGGCTTTTCCATATTTTACCACCATACATTTCCTTTAGCACACAAACCTACACATAAACATGCAGAGTACTTATAAAGGCCAGTTCTAAAAACAGAAAGTGATTCACAGGTAAACTTTAAATGACAAAATTTGGAAGTTAATTGAATTATCTTGAAACACTGCAGTTCTCTGTTCATTAAAGAAGTTTAACTTACTTCCATGAAGAAAATAAGGAAGCCTTCCTTAGCTGACCTTGTAACAGCTGTGAATTTTCAATTGATAATGAATCTGAAATGGATTATTTGAGCATAGGTTTTAAGGAAAACTTTAGAAATACAGATAAGCCTGGAGATCTAAATGAAAAGGTTACAAACAGCTGTGCTACAGCAGTACAAATTGACCTTATTCTAAATGCATTCTCTTTTGTTCTTTCATAAAATGTGAATGCAGAATTTTAAGAAAAGTGAGAACAATGGTGTCGTTTTAGGAGATTGCAGACAAAATGCAGCTGCACCACAAGATCATGGGTGATCATGGGTCCTTTCTCCTTTTGAATCTATGTATTCTTTCTGAGTTATGATGGCTGGCCTATAAAACAGAACCTAGTTTTCTGAAATAATATAAGGAAAGAAATTGGGTTTTTTGGAGGTGGAGTTGGGGTTTGAGGTTTTACCTGGCAATTCTCCTCAAAAGGAGTGTAATATTTAAATATGCTAGTAAATTTTAGCTTTTGGCAACTAAAGACTCCATAGTCTTCACTCTTGCTAAAGCATCATTCCTTATAGAAGCACTAAATATTCATGCTACAGCAACAAGACCATTGCATGGACTAGATCTCTGCTAGACTGAGCATTGAAAGCAAAGAGTTGTTTCTCCTGAGGGATGCAAGTTTTCCCCCTGAGAGCTAATGATCCAACATGTCATGTTCTGTCATAATATCCTATACAAATAAGATTAATCTGCTTCTCATTACTAACAGGCAAACCAAATATTTATAAACTATTTTGTATCAATATGATAAGGTTGGAGTCAGTGAATATTTTATCTGAATCTAAATTAATATATAGGAATATTTCAGAATATTATATTTTTTTAAAAAGAAACCTTTTGAAATTTTAAAAAATCATAGCAGAAACAACTAAATGAAACTATGTCTCCCCACTACACAGATATACTCTTTGGGAAAAATCAATAGAACTGTGGGCTGTTAAGACAAAAAAAATTATTTGTGCCCTTTGGCAAAGCTATCTTCATACAGTTTTATGTAGCACAAAAGAAAATACATATACATTTAGCCAAATCTTCCCCTGCCACAGTAAAACCCCTGGAACTGGAAAGTATCCAGAAAAAACTCAGAGAGCTCAGACCAGTGGCATGTTTGCCTGCTCCGTGAACAAGCAAGAAATTCATCTCGCTAACAAGTAAGTTCAGCAAGACCTTTTGCTGAGCAAATTTTACTCATTTGTAACCTTGACAAATTTGTCCACTCTTGGAATTTTTCCAAGATCTATTTTGTAAGGAGACATTGCATCCTACAGATTGCTCAAATCCTTCTCACTGCAACTGTTGTTTTGAATAACTAATATTTACTATCGTGTTTCTGGACTGCGTGTCTGTTGAGACACAGACTGTTGTCTGTTTGGATGATCTAATATTTGCCAGTTCTTAAAGCAAAAAATAACTCAGCTGCATCACAAGCCTCACTTTTGTTTAAGAGTTAATTTTCACGAAAAACTCTGTTTCTAGAAAATTCATGTTGTGTACCTTTTCTTAATCATATATGGGAAAGACATGAAAAGTCATGCAAAAATTAAGACTCTTTATAGCTTAGTGGTCCACATAGGAAATTATACAGCCTCCACTGCATTGTGTATCCAGCCACAGCAGGACCACACCACCTCCCATAATTTATCACAAATCCATTGAAGTCTGTCTCATTAATCTAGAGAGTCTGAAATTAGCCCTAATATTATATGCAAGTGAAAATGTCAAATCCTGTTCAAATAAAATAAAGATACTGAGTATATTCCAGAATTTGTCTCTTTTTCAAGACAGATAATGTTAAAGATGATAGAAAACTTCATTGAGGGAATAAAGTAAGGACTGTAGACACATACAGAATCATAAAATCACAGAATGTTTTGGGTTGGAAGGAACCTTAAAAATCATTGTCAAGGACAACTTCCACTAGACCAAGTCTCTCAAAGTCCCATCCAGGGATGGGTCACCAACAATTCACTGGGAAATGAATATCTGAACAAAACTGAGTGAAGGTGTGCTTGTGTTGCTCATGGAGGTACTCTGTGAGGCAACTTTCTACCCCTGGCAACATCTTAAAAGAACTGTATAGCAGGAGTTCACACACTTAATGCACTTTGACCACATTAGTTTGCTTCTCCTGACAGCCCTGCCAAGGACATGCTGTAGTTGATGACAAAGCTGCCCCTGATCTCCAGCCATGCCTGAACCTCTGTCTCAAATCTATTTCACTGGCCCTGTCCTTCATCTTAAGAATATTCTGTGAAAATAGCTTGCATGATTCCATATGACTATAACAACTAAAAAGCAATAAATAACAAAGCTCAACAGAATAAGGTCTTGGGAGAAAAAAGGATTTTATTGAGTGATCATGAGCAGATCATGACCTAGAGCAGGGCATGTCAACCTACTCTGCATAGATCAGGTTCTTTTAACTACATTGATTCAATGAGGCTTTGACTATTTTTTTATTTTTATTTTACCTGCTAAGTGCTATAGAGAAAAACAGTGAGGTATCTAATATGGACCTCAAAGGATTCAAGGTACTGACAGATTTGATTGCAATGTGCCGGATCAAATGTATGGCTCTTGTTGCTGCTTTTTGATTGTCAGGCTCTTGTGCTTGCCAAGGCACTTGCTTACCCACTATGTATTAAAGCTTAGCACTCATCAGTGCCTGCTGTTTTTGCCTTCACTGCATTGCTGCACTGCTACACTGCTTATCATCTTACTCTGCTGTGCCTGGGAACATTTTGATAACAAGCGCGGCAATGCGCCTGGACTGGCAGATGGCCAGGCCATCACTGCTCTCTGCTGCTCTGCTGGAGAGGCTAGAAATCCAGGGTGAACTTGACCCAAAAGGGCTGTGACCTGTGAGCAGGATGCCTCAAAGTGTGCCATGGATATGTCTGTGTCCCCTCTGCAGATGTACCCCTGAAGGTACTGGGGTACAAGGGTCAGTCCATGCTGGAGAAGAAACACCTCAGAATATCTGTGGCTGTGGATAACTCTGTGCTGCAGCGGGTACACTTTTAAATATCAGTGGCTCTGCATGAAGTCATGCTGGAGCACCTTGAAGAGTGTGGGCACGGATAAGCCCAAACCAGAGCAGGTACATCGCGTCAGGGGCTGGAGCAGGTATCTCTGAAGATATTGTGGCTTGTAGGAAAAGGCCACCCTGGAACAGGTGCACCTCAAAGCAACTGCAGCTGCAGATAAGTCTGTGATGGAGCAGGTATATTCCTGAAGAGACTCCCACATAAAGCTCCCAGAGTTTGTATTCTCTCTAACTTATGGGGGCAAGTGCTCTGCTAAGGGACAGCAGTCTGCAGATGAGCCCAGACTAGAGAAGGGTTACAGGAAAAGGCTCATTGCAATATCCAACCCTGTGATCTGGTCCAAAGGGAACAGGGTGGAGATTTTAATAGAAGTACCTTTAAATTTTTGTAACCCAGGTTTTAAGTCGCCTGTTATAGAAATTACTATGGCAGGAACCACCCAAACCAGTGGAGAACAAGTTTTACAGGAAGCAGTTGCACTGCAGCAGTGATCCAACCAGAGCTGACCTGAGCTCCCATTAACTCCATGGCACACACCACATCTCCTGTCCTGAGTGACCATCGTAACAGATGGAAGCCCAAAGACATGGACAAAATCAAATCAATGGACATTTTATGGGCATTCGTGGTTCATAGACTAAGAAAATTATATCTGTGTATATTGAAGGATGAAAAGGGAGGTGGTGATTAGTGAGGCTGTACTGGATACTGTGGGACTTAAACATTATGCAGATGGTATGGAATAAGAAATGGAGAATATGCTGGATTAGGTTGGAGTAAAGTTAATTTTGTTCAGAGTAGCTGGTATGGCTGTGTTTTGGGTTTTTGCTGGAAAAAGCATTGATAAAAAAGGGATGTTTTCCCTGTTGCTGAGCAGTACTTACTCAGCATCAAGGCCTTCTCTGCTCCTCACACTACTTCACCAGCAAGGAGGTTGGGAACTGCATGGGAAGTTGGGAGGATACACAGCCAGGCTGGCTGAGCTCAATTGGCCAAAGAGATATTCCACACTACATGGCATCATGCTCAGTATATAAAACTTGGGGAAAAGAAGATAGTGGAGAATGTTTAAAATTATGGTATCTATCTCCCCAAGCTACCACTGCATGTGATGGAGCCCTGCTTTCCCTGGGATGGAGGAACACCTCCTTGTCCCTGGGAAGTAGTGAATGAATTCCTTATTTTGCTTTGCTTCCATGCACCGCTTTTTCTTTACTGATTAAATTGTCTTTATCTCAACCCACAGTTCCCTAATTTTTACTCTCCTCATTCTTTTTCCCATCCAGACATGGAGAGAGTGAGCTGGTGGCTGTCTGGTGCTTATTTGCCAGCTGGCCATGACGCAAATTCTTGAAAGTAACAAAATCAGTTATTATTGAGTAGTTTAAGCACAAAGATTCAATTTTGCCAAAGAAATATGAGGGGGTACATAGCTTGGTTGCAGTGAATCAACTGCACATGAAAAAAATGAAAGTGATTAATATAATTCACCCTGTATAAAGATGCTTAGAGGTAAAAAAGCATAACCCAAAGATGGCAACAGAAAACAGGACCTTTTTTTTTTTTTTTTACGTACTAAAAAATAAAGGGACTGAAGTACTAAATGAAGATAATTACACTGGATTGTTACAGTTTGTCCAAACAGCTATAAAGAAAAGATATGTGATTTCTGACAGTACAGTTCTAATTTTTTTCCAATAATTAATAGCTTAAGGATGGAGAACAAATGAATAAGTATTTTACAGTAGAGGCTCTTTTGCAATGAATTTGGATTATCCTGTTTTAATAGAAATAAATTTGGGATTTTAATAGCATGTTAGATTACTTGAGGGCATGCCTGATGAAAGACAGGCAGGCAGTGGTTTTTTTGTAAAGACCCTGGTCTAAGTGAATGTTTGACAGGAATGGTGTAGGTCCAAAAAAGTGTTATTGTATTGTTTTTTATTTCTTAAATTTCAAACAGTGAATCTATAGATTTTTTTTCATTAAACTGCCTACTAAAACTCAGATCATGTGGCCTATGTTTAGACTCACCAGTAGAATGTATAAACTTCACTTTTTTCACGTCTACAAACTGCAGCAGCTAGTAACCAGCAACCTTTCCATAAGATGCAGTTCTAAAAACCACAATTATAACATTCAAAATGTGTTTCTTACATTGGAGTGCATTTTGACATTCTGTATTCTGTATTATATTCTGTTCTTTTGATCCCTTTATATTTCTTAGCATTAACCTTTCATTGCAGTCTCTGTAATCTTACTCTTTTTTTTTAATATAATCTTGTGGGGGGCATGACAGAAATACTGTATGTGCTGCAGCTGTGCTTTTGAGGAGTTTAGCAGCTAAGAGCAAGACAGCAATCCAACCTCCTGTGTTCCAGCAAGACCTTTGTCAGCCAGAAACACAGGAGCCATTGCAACTAGGACCACTCTCATCCTTAGGGTAGTGTGTGCCATCATAGACTGCCCCACTTCCCAAAACCAGGAACCACAGAACTGTTGTAAAAGCTACCATGAAGACAAAAAGCACTTGTTTGTTTTACCCTGTGAGGGAAGTCATTAATGATTCTTTAAATACCATGAAGATTATTAATGTTTTAGAGGATTTTTCTTTGATTCTAATGATTGCTCATCTCAAAGGAAAAAACATAAAAGGAAGGAGGAAGGGAGGGAAAGGGAAGAAAAGGGAAAGGGAGAAAATAAGTGAAGTGGAAAGGAGAGGAGGAGAGAAGGAGAAGGAAGGGAGGAAGGGAGGGAGAGGAGAGGAGAGGAGAGATCTAAGCCTATTGGCTGTAGTGAGGTTGCTGTAACCCAGGATGNGTTCGGAGGGAGGGAGGGAGGGAGGGAGGGAGGGAGGAATATTTTTTTGAAAGATTTCTGGCCAGATTTTCCATATGCTTTCTGCTTGGAGATTTGCTGAAAAAATAATAAATTGTTTCTTGATTAAAAATCTGTAGCATCTGGAAACTTGACACAATATGTTGTAAGCTAAAACCAAAACAAATTATAAGCCTCTTGACTTCATGCAAATAAATATTATGAGTGCCAAAAATTAATAATGATTTATTCCAGTCAATCAGCAGATGACAAGGGACTTTGCACAAAATAGGAAGATGAATTACCTCTCTACTTTCTGCCAAGTTCCATAGAAGCAAAGAAAAATTTAGGTTGTTCTAATGGGTATTTTATGCTTTGGACACTTGTCAATGTATCTTGTGGCCGAAAAAGACACAAAATATGATGTATGCCAAGTGAAAGCTCAAATCTTTAAAAACATATTAAAGTATATTTGTGCATTAATTTAATTCAGCTTCATTTTCTTAGTTAAAATCTAAACAATTAATTTTGTGATCTTCAGTTTTGTAAGACAAGCAATCATTGGTTTAAAACTTACATAATACTGACTTCTGCCAGAAGTCTGTTAAAATATAGACTCATTTTTCACACAGGGTATAAGTTAGCATTTCATTATTTTGCTGCTTTAGGGAGATGACAATAGTCTGGTGTGAGCAATGTCATCACTGCTTTCAAATTAGTTTCAAATATTTTTGATCTGCTTTCAGTTTATATAGAGATACTGGACAAAAACAACATTTCAAATATATGTTTAGACATATGTGACTGCTGAAAAGATGGGTAGATGTTGTTACATTTATTTTCCTATGTATGAGCCTCTTAAATTCTACTTTGGATACTAATTTGTGATTACCATTATTTGGTTGCTGCAGTTCCACTAACAGTAACAGGATTTCCCAAAGTTTGGAACGTAGCAGTGAACTTCCTCTTCCTTTTTTTTACTTCCTCTTCCTTTTTTTTACTTACCAGAATATTTTATTGATCATTGGCTCAGAAATACCAGATTCCAGGTTCTGCTCCATTTACACACATATAGCGCAGGGAAGCCAACCAAAAAACCACAGAAACAAAAACAAAAAACAAAAAAAAACAAAAAACAAAAAAAAA
>WEIU01007849.1:290845-319957 GCA_013389925.1 Aegithalos caudatus | reverse complement strand
AAGAGAGAGAGAGAGAGAGAGAGAGAGAGAAACTAATTACTTTTTCAATGTCTGTTAGCTACAGTGAGATTTTTCCATTTTAGGTACTGTATTTAGATTTCCAATTCAGCTACCCTGCCAAACATTTATCTAAACATCTTCATTAGAGTAAAAACCCTCAGATAGTCAGAACGTCCTGTCCATGACACTGAAATCACTTTCCTTTTTCTCCCTTGTCATGTACTAATCTATCTCCAAGGTAATTCATAGAATCATAGAATGGCTGTGGTTGGAAGGGACATTAGAGATAATCTGGTTCCAACCTCATGCTGTGGGCAGGCACACCTCTCACTAGACGATCTTTCCCAAAGCCTCATCCCACCTAATCTTAGAAACTTCCAGGTTTGGGGCATCCACTGCTTCTCTGGGAAACTTGTTCCTGTGCCTCACCCCCCTCACAAGAATTTCTTCTGAATTTCTAATCTAAACCTACCCTCTTATTTTAAAGCCATTGCCTTGTTACTACATGCCCTTTCAAAGAGTCCCTCTCTGGTTCTCTTCTACCCTTTAGGTACTGGAAGGTGCTAGAAGGTCTCCCCAGAGCCTTCTCTTCCTCAGGCTGAACAAAGCAACTCTCTCAGCCTCTCTTCTCAGGAGAGGTATTCCAGTCCTCTTATCAACTTAGTGACCCTCTGGTCCCACTTCAACAGGTTGATGTTTTCCCTCAGCTGGGGAACCCAGAGCTGGATGCAGTACTCCAGGTGAGATCTCATGAGGGCAAAGTAGAGGGGAAGAATTCCCACCCTTGACCTGCTGGCCACTCTGCTTTTTATGCAGCCCAGGACGAGCTGGGCTTTCTGGGCTGCAAATGCACATTGCCAGCTCATGCCAAGCTTCTCATCCACCAATACCCTAAAGTCCTTCTCCTCAGGGCTGCTCTCAATCCATTCTCCACCCAGCCTGTACTTGTGCTTGGATTACCCTGACCCAGGTGCCTGACCTTGCACATGGCCTTGTTGAACTTCATGAGATTCACTCAGGTCCTTCTCTGAAGCCTGCCACGGTCCCTTTGGAAGGCATCCCTTCCCTCCAGCAGTCCCTGTGTGACTGCACCGCACAGCTTGCTGTCATCAGCAACATTCCCAAGGGTGCACTCAATCCTCCTGTCCATATCATCAATAAAGATATTAAACAGTGCTGGGTCCAATACCAATGCATGAGGAGCATCGCTCACCACTGGTATCCCTGTGGACATAGAACTCTTGACTTTAACTCTTTGCATGAGAGTCTTTCCTTTTCCCCTTTTTAAAAATGAGAATTATATTCCTCCTTTTTTGAGTCAGTGGGAGTTTCACTATCACAACTTCTCAAATATGATAGACACTTCATCCACCAGCTCCTCCAAGACCTGTGGGTACACTCATCAGGTCCCATGGACTTGTGCACCTTAAAGATCCTCTTATGGTCTTGAACCTAATGTCTCTTACAAGGGGCTGTTCATTCTCCCAGTCCCTGCCTTTCCCTTCTGTGACTGGTTGGCTGGAGTAATTGATGGTGGAGACTGAGGAAAAATAGCTGACTATCTTAGCTTTCTCCAGGTCGTGGGTAACCAGGTCTCCCATTTTTTCTTGAAGAGGACCCACATTTCCTCTTGTCCTCCTTTCATCATCAACATACCTAAAGAAACTTTTCTTGTGGTTCACAATTCAGTGTCCTGCTTGGAATTTTTATTTTTTCTCTACACGTTCATTGCAGCCTTTTACAGACAGCTGGATACTAAAAACTTGTCTTCATTGTCTGGTTCAGCTCAATTGAAGCTGTTCTTGGAAAAAAACATTTTCTTCCAAGATGTTTTCTGTCTTCTATGATGCTTTAATTTATTTTTTATCTATTTTATTTATTATTGAGATTTTCTTTCTTGAGTATTGCCTTGAGCGCCTTGGAGGGGCTGGAAGTGGTGGCTATGTAAATAAACTTAGTATTATTCCAGATGTTTGTTTAATTTGAGGGCCAAATTGTGCTCACAATTAGACTAGGGAAATCCTGTAGTCTTCAGTGTGACTGCCACAGAAAAAGGAAAGCAGGCACTGTCCCTGTCTCTTTTTTAGTAATTTTTTTGTTTATCTCACATTTTTACCATTTGTTATGTAAGACAACCCTTTAATTTGTAGACAGGCTACTAAACTTTATTATAGTAAAGTAATTATTTATATTCAAGACTTGATTTTACCTCTACAAAAGAGATCCTGTTAATCCTTTCCATTATGGACATTTAACAATACTTAAATTCCTACATCAGGCACCCAAACTCTATATACTGTTCCAAGACAGGAAAAAGACTGCTCCAAATCTAGAGAACAGGTAGCAAAGATATACAGAGAATTCTAGAGGGGCTGAAATAACCTAAAAGTCTTACTAGACTAGAGGGGCCATTATAAAATTAACTACAACTTAAATCTTCAGCAGTTATTCACTTCTTTCACACAGTATGTGTACTAAAGTTCTATCCTTTTGCTTATTCTGCAGTTTCTGATTCAATTTAAATTATTTTAAAAGCAGCTCTTTAAAATACTTTCTCCCCTAAGTAAGAACACTAAGTATTGAGTTCCCAGATCAGGTGTTGGATCTGCATCGTCCATGCCATTCTCTTCATAGGAGGGAGTGGCAAGTTCTCAGAATATGCACCAGGCAGACAAATGTGCAACCCACTAAAAAGATTTTAAAACTTCAGAACACACCTTTTGACCTCTTTAGTCCAGAAACCCTGACTCTATACCTCTACAGTAATTGCAAAGACTTATTTCTGTCTAAATAATAGCACTAGCTATTCAGATCCAAAAATAAATGCTCTAAAGTGGAAAGTGCCTGTCACACAAGACTCCTGCCAAGAGGCAAATACTCAAAAAAAGATGGAAAACAAAATTCATGATTTCTTGCATACTGTATAAAATGGTTCTCTATTAAATGAAAAATAAGAGAAATAATTGCTACGATTCATATTATAGTTTACAAAAAGGTAGTTTGTTGTCAGCAAAAGTTACATAATAATTATAAAAATAAATCTAGCATCAGTTTTAAAATAAATTTTTCAAACTATTTTGATCCTTTCCTGAGGAGTCCACTATATCGACAAACAGATTTTGCTCTGTTTTTGTCCAAGAGTTGTAGGAGGTGGGGAAGGCGCAGTCCTTCCAACACACTTTTGGTCTGACACAGACTTTGTGGATGCTGAATCTTTCCCAGGATCCAAAAAGTGATTACACAAAGTTATGAAGAAAACACCCACAACAGTGGTTAAAATAATGTCACCATATCTATCTCAACCAGTCCCTATGACCAAGGTTTTCACAAGCTGGGAGTTGATACCAAGTGTGCATGTTTTCTTAAGCAACAGTCAGATTTCAGACATGGGGCCAGTCAGTATTTTAGTTTGGTAGGTGATTCTGACAAACACTGCATCTTGGAAAAGAAATTAGATTAAAACTAGGCAAATGTAGTTTAAATCTGAGCTTGCAATTTGTAAATCTTTTTGATCAAGTGTTTATCTGGAGTACCCTACTCTCGTCAATGCCCCCCAGTCCCAAACCTCAATTTCACTTTAACTCATAGTTTAAAACATAATTGAAAAAATTCTTAAATCTCAAAGACACTGTCCTTCTTCTAAACACCACTGTGTTTAGCCTACTTAGCTTATAAATCAAGCTTCTGAAAAATTCAAACCCACTTGTTTAAAACACAGGCAACAGTATTTAAGATAAGAACCAGAGCTGCCAGGGACCCAGCAACAAGTCATATTAACATATCACTAAATAAAATGTTCATTGCTAATTAAATGGTTAAATAAATACATGGAAAATACAAAGAACAAGATGTCCAACAGAAAGTTTTTGCACCCAGAGTAAAATCCTGCTTTGTGGTTATATATAAAAATATTTGCAAAACAAAAGACCTGAACTGTGCCCTGAGCAGAATCCTTGCAAGTCACACTGTGTAGCTGAGGAGGGCAGTGATTGCTGCAGTTGTCATACATGATTTAAACTACAGTGTATCTTCCCCTGTGTATCATGTATATCTTCCCATGTATATCCCCTGTATATATGTAAGATCACTGAGGTTCCTGTATTACCAGTGTCAAATTTGGGTATTCAGAATTCAGTTTTCAGATAACACAAAGGGAGGGGTCAGGTAATCTCCTAGGCGTGAGAGGTGACAGCCACAGAGGGAGCAAATTCAAAGGAAAACAACAGTAGGAAGGTGGCTTTGTAGTACACCTTTTTTCCTTTGCTCACACAGAAAACTTTTATGGCTGCTGAAGAGGTGGAAAGAAGGAGGATAATAAGCAGCTTATACTTTCAAAAATGCTGGGTTTGTAGTTACACCCACCAGAACTTCAATTTCCTGTCCTCTCTAGCAGAAAAATAAGACAGGCAGCAAAAAGAAGATACAGAAAAAGCAGGTTCACAGGAGAAACTCTTAGGAGAATCTTAGAGCAACAATGTGTGTTTACATAGTATGTTTCTGTATGTAACTTTACGTTCATCCTAAATAACCAAAAAATATAAAAAATTGAAACAGGCCTTAGAAAGCAACTTGGCTCAACTTAGAAAGCAACCTCAGAATTACCTACCTTCTGCAAAGCAATTGCACCCTAAATAGCACATCATGCTGCATAAGCTCACAGGAGGAAAGTGAATATGTTTCCCATTTGAGGTTAATTACACAAAATTAAAGCTGTTCCATGACCATAGGATTTAATGTTTGATTTCCAGTGGCTTTATGTCTTGTGGCTGGCTGAAGGCTTTATTGAACCATAACAATGCTCTCTAGTAAAGAGCAATTTTGACTAATAAGCTTACCTGGTGTCTGATAAATTTCAAACTCACAGTTCACACTTTCCTAATACTTTGATCATTCAAAGATCTCCCTACATTTCTTCCTAACCCATCTCATTACCAGTCTGAACATAACTGTCACTATGAATGATTCTGCCTGGTTTTCAGCAAATGTAAGTGTCAGGATTGCTAGTGATTTCTAATACCCCCACAAAGCAAATTAATGGTTGCAAGCCACATACTTTGCATATCCAGCCATTTACGGAAAATTAATTTATCTGCCTGACCCATGACATCCAAGCAAGACCTGAAGTGTTGTGACTAGCAAATACTGCAAGTCCTATCACTTTTATGCATTTATTGCACATTATAGGTAGAAAAGCAAAATGACACCAAATGACTTTGCATGGGAAAAGGACCTGGCATAACACCAGTTGGAAAGTCTGCCAAAATATTGCTTTGTTTAAATTGGCCTAATGCTTTTCAGACGCTGATATCTTTGACTGATGTCTCTGCCAAGAAGATTATGAAGTGCTGAATTGTTTAAGAACACTCTATCTTGATTTGCTTTAGTAGTTTTACCTTTTGAAATGTGGTAAAACTTTCTAATGTTAGAATAAACATATAACTAGAAGAAGCATATAGCTACAAAAAAGAGAATTCACCGTTGTTCCTTCAGTCAGTCATCATAAAGGTTTGGACAGCTTGGGACAGGCTGTAATGAGAAAGATCAAGTAATTCGGGATTATTCTTTTCCTCTCTTTGGTAAGCATTTTGTTAAAAGAAAATCCCATACTTTCTTCTAGTAAAGTCTGTAACAAATTTTCCTAGTTTAATGCAAAGAAAACCTGCTCCAACAAACTTGAAATTTTTTCAAGTCAGAAAGGCTTTTGTGAATATAAATGTGCACTTTTAAAAGCATATGTAAAGACTTTTCCCATGGAATTTAATGGCCAACCTGCAGCACTATTTCTATTGTTCAAACAGATAGTAGATTTTTTCTTTTAATTCATTCTAACTAATCTCTATTTTCAAATTGTCTGTAATTCATACTGCAATTATATTAGTGCTAATTCTTTTACCTCAATTAAAACCTCACAATTCATGTGTGCTTACCAAAACTGCAAATTCTATCCTATTTGTAACTGGAAAACTTAATTTGTGAAGAAGTTTCATGCATCTGGCAGTCATGGAGTAATACAGTTACTCATGACTTGTGTAACTATTGAAAGACAGTGAATGGGAATTTTTGATTGAAATACCATGCATAATCTGCTTCCAGTAACTTTTGTAAAGGGATTTGTTCAGAAAATTAGAATCNATCCATAAATTACCTCCAAGGTCTAGTGCATGGACGGTGGTTGGTGGACACAACAAAGCCCCCTCCCCAATTTAGCTTGATTTGTTCTTGTTGTTGCAATGATGTTGGAACATTGTGTACATGTTCTCATTTTATTGGTTTTGACTTGTACCCACCCCCTTGGAATGGAACTGGTAAAAACCCCCCCAGGACTCAGGGTCGGGGCCTTTCTCGCTCTCTGGGGAAACTCCGAACCTGGGTCCAGGGAACTCCCCTGTGTACCCCAAAATAAAGAACTACTCCCAAAACCCACGAGAAGCGAAAGAGGTCCCTCCTTCTGATCACGGCCTTACAGCTGAGAAAAGATCGGTGCTGCAGATTGACCCACACAAAGGTACTGTTGTGACGCAGCCAGGGCTGCTGGGTGCACAGCCAGAGGGGCTGCACCAATTCATGTGTGCTGACCAAAACTGCAAATTCTATCCTATTTGTAACTGGAAAACTTAATTTGTGAAGAAGTTTCATGCATCTGGCAGTCATGGAGTAATACAGTTACTCATGACTTGTGTAACTATTGAAAGACAGTGAATGGGAATTTTTGATTGAAATACCATGCATAATCTGCTTCCAGTAACTTTTGTAAAGGGATTTGTTCAGAAAATTAGAATCAAATATGGTAGTATGCCTATAGTTGGACTTATACTGTGCTTTTCTTGTTTTCCCCTTTGAAATTGGGATTTGATTTTTCTGTGCTCATTTACATCCAAAGATTCCATTAAATTGTCATTATTATTATATAAATTACATATTAATAGTAAATATTGGCTTATTCTAGTACTCACTGATGAGGAGCCTGCAAGGAACAGGAGTGCTAAATTCAAGCAGCTGAAACACATTTTCTCAGACATAGCTCTACAACATAACTAATTATAATTTTGTTCACTATATTGCAGATAATGTAACCGATTATATTAAATATATTAATGTGTAATAATTGTTTAAGACTATTTCAGATTTCAGTGTCCATTTCCTTGGACAAGGGTTCCAACTACATGAAATCTCATTTACTATATTTTGATGGTTAATTCTGTTTTTTAATATTTAGGAATGTTATGGCATGAATTTATTAAGGAACATCTCTGCTAAAAGGGTAAAAAGGCACTTGAATCTCAGGCTGAATAATTGCATCTCTGGTGTGCAGTGCTCAATAAGAGTTGTCGTGGAGCTGCAGGGCACAAGGAGGGGTTGCAGAGTGAGAACTTTCTAACATAAAATAGTTCAGAGAAGCCCAGTCTGGGCAGCAGCTCACAACTCCAAGAACCATCAGCTCCATGGAAGCTCCAAGAACCATGGAAACTCCTCTAGAAAAGAAAGCCTGCCACAAAACAAAACTGACACACCGTAAAGCAGCCTTGTTAAGTACTGAGCCTCTCTGGGAAGGAAGGAAATAAAAGCATACCAAGTTTTAGAACAGTGGGCAGGGAATAGGTGGCCAAAATGAGTTAATAAAGGCTGTTGTGTAAGAGTGACCTTTTCTCATGGGAGATCTTTTCACACTTCTCAAATTCATGTATTTCTCTAGAATACAGTGGTAGTGAAGAGGCCATTCCATTCAGCTGTTGCATAGATACTCAAAAAGTCTTTCAAACTTCCGGAGCTTAATTCAGCCAGATTTTTATGAGATAATTGTATGACAAGGCTTTTATAGTGAACGTTAGTTCTTTACAATATTTACACTTTACAATATTTGTTGCTTCCAAAATATATGCCTCCAACTGTGTCCTTGGCCCAGAAGAAAGAAATGGGATATCCACTAGTAAACATGCATATGTTTTACTTAATCTAAGAAAATACAGAGAAGCTGATATTTTTCAAGATATATTGAGAATTTTAAGTTTTCACTACAATTACCACTAGGCCCTATCTAAAGAGTAAGAAAGGGATTATTATTTTGGCTTGTCAGATTTTAAACTGGTGTGATTAAAATGTGACTTGAATAGAAATGTGGGGTTTTTTCTTATTTCTGACATCATAAGCCTTCAATTCAGTAAATTTCATAAGCATGTACTTTCTTTGAGGTATATCACTAGTCCCACTACTCATAGGCTTAAAATTAAAGACGTTTAAATTCTGTTTTGGCTGAGACCATAAATTCAAGCTGATTCCAGTTAAGTGATTGAAGTCACACTGAGCTACTAAGAACAGAGACAGACTCTTGTTTAAGCTTCCTGAGCCCTGCTGAACTGAGACTCTGAAGTGTCTTAGTATTAGATTCAAAGCTGTCATAGAAAATCTAACTTGGTTTTGTTCTAGCTTCCAGTTCAAAGGCATCATTCTTCTGTCTCTTTTTAAATACTTCAAAAACATGCAGATTTCTCTTAATCAAATTAAAATATGGCAGAGCCATGTAAAGGGTGTTTTCTGAGAATTGTTCCTGTCATCAAATATTAACATTACAACATTAGTATTGCACTCAGTGTTATACAGAGAAATGTGAGTCCTGAAGGGCCAAATTCTATTTGTAATAACATTTAACCTGGGGCCTGAAGGAAAGGTAGTGTTCTGGGATGCCACAAAACAGCTGGATAAAAGAACATTTGGGTTTTATTTTGTCACAGTTTGATATTTAGTACAACCAGAAATTTGGTTCCTGCTGCCAAATTCTGACTGTTCAGGCTCTTCTAACATTAATATTCAAGTTAATTTAAAATTAAAGATTATCTCTGAAGAAGTATAAAATAGGAAGCTATAACTGTGTTTAAAAAAACTAGATTTTGATACACTTGAACAACTTTGGCAGCCTAACTACATCATTACACACACAAATCCCTACTTTCCAGATGAAAACAGAGTAAACAGTAAATATAAATGAACTAAGTGTAATGCAGAGAGCACCCACCCAAATTTCTCAAAACATGGCCTCAGAAGGCAAATAAAGAAAAAGGTAGAAGACAAATGCAGGAAAAGGCTTTCTATATGTCTTTTCTGTGTTAAGGGTTCTGTTTCTCCAGATGAAGACAAAGCAGCCAAAAAAAAAACATAATCCCCAGTGTCTTAGTTTATCTGTTTGTTGGGGAATTCCATGTTTGTTTTACAAAAGTTGATAATATTCACAATATTCAACTTTTTCACAA
Source organism: Aegithalos caudatus (assembly GCA_013389925.1). Classification (NCBI taxonomy): domain Eukaryota; kingdom Metazoa; phylum Chordata; class Aves; order Passeriformes; family Aegithalidae; genus Aegithalos; species Aegithalos caudatus. Next base: position 310,712 of record WEIU01007849.1, on the reverse strand, counting down.
TATTCTGGGGAAAAAAAAAAAAAAAAAGTCATGAAAAATACTTGGTCTGAAGGATAAATCCCAGATCCTCACTGGATTAAACAATACCTCAGTGCTCCTGCAAAACTTTAATGCTTTTCCTCAGTCAGCATCTACTAAATTCCAAACATTTAAAGATCAGAACTTAAATGTTTTCATCTCAGATGAGGATAAATGGTGAAATACCGAATTTCTTTCAAGCAAAGATTTCCAAGTTTTTGAATCAAAAGTTTCTCTGTGGCTTATTTTTTGGTATTTGAGGGGTTTAACAGTTTCATGATTAAGTGTTTGAAATTATCTGATATATTAAATCAGTTTCACAGTAAGCAAATGTCTGGTTTATGATAAATACAGATTTATGATATATATAAATACCAATCCAGAATCAAGATTCCATCACATTAGCCATTGAACCAATAAGGTTCCCATCAGAACTTAGAGTCAGTATTAAACAGTTCAGTGAAATACACACTTAAAAGGAAACTGGGGAAGGAGAGTGAGGTTGTGGAGGGGAAAAATGAGTAATGTGAAATAACACAAATTTAACAAAAGTTCACAAGTTTTGGCCTGTCACATTAGACCCCTCTCCTACACTGAAAACTTTAAAGTGCAAATCTTGTAGTTAATGAGCCTTCACTAAAAGGAAGAGGTTTAAGGGTTTTTTTTAAGCAAAAGCAAACATCATCAAACCCCATGATTTTTACACTGCAGAAATCAAGATAAAAAACTCCAAAGGTTGCAGAAACAGTGCCTCTATGTAAATATATCATATCACTGCTTTCCTACCCAAAATAAAAGGACAAAAAAGGAGTTGAACACATAAAGACATATATAGCAATTGAATACCCTTGGTTGCATACTGTGACTGGACTACATATCCTTTTGTCCCACCTTATCAGCCTGGGCTGTAAGAAGGCACATCAAAGTCTGCCTCACCATCAGCTACAAGACCATGCTTGGTGCCATGGAACCACAATATCATTTAGTCAGACAAGAAATAGTAAAACTATCCAAGACAAGAGAAACCTGGGGTGTTGCACACACCAGCCCCAACATGGGGGTTTAATGCTGTCTACATTTGGGGTTTCTTATCTTCTTTTCTTCTTGTTAGAACCAGGATTAATGCACGGGAAGCAGATTTCGTGTTCGGACTCAGTTTATTAATTCTTATCTAAAGTACAGTCTCAGAAGTTGTGAGCTCTAACTAACAAAGTAGAAAGTGGAGTACCTCTAACTCTTCCCAAGGTCTTCCAAGCATAAACTATCCAATAACGAGATGACACCTATATTATTTATAATTTTGACCCAAAAATTGACTACCCAAAATCTACAATGAAGACCTTTTCACTCAATTAGAAAACACCACCCAAATCCATGAAGAAGAAGGTGAAGAAGAAAGACTTAGCCAATGCCTTAAATCCTCCATGTTGCCCCATACATATTACTATATACTGAAACCTTAAATTCTAAGTTTTTCACCCTGTGAGATCACACAACACCATTCAAACTACACACTCACAGCTGCAGTGCTATCACTCAACTTTGGAAGCCTGTTCCACGGCCTCAGGTCAAATGTAGTACCTGCCTGAGAGTCAGAATCTTTTAGCACAGAAAATTGAAATTCTCAGTTTCCAGACTTCCAACACCTATATGTGCAGCCTATGCCAAGAGAAAAGGAGCCCATATACACCACTGTAGTAGTATTTTACAGTCACATTCAGATATGGAACAAAATCTTCCTGAACACCCTCTGACAGCACAAAATTACCATGTTAAGGAAAGGCAGTTGCAAGGACAGGATAGATTAAAAAAAATAATAATGAAAAAAAAAAAGGTTGAAAATTACACTGACAAAGATTAAAATGCTGCCATGGATGTGGAGACTTTTCTGAGTAATGCCAGGAAATCTGGATATGTTCCCATCCAGAGTTCCTCAGAGCAGCAAATCTTTTAAGCACAACTCCCTAAGGACTAAAACTTCTAAGATAACTGGTAGAATAACAGTGAGAAAAAGAATATATTCACAAGTACTGGGAATGGAATTGCCATTAACACTTGCTATCCTTTCATTGTGTCAAGTTTATACTTTGTTCTCTAATCTTACTAAAAATTTTACAAGCAAGTGTGAGACTTGAGTGAAGAATGGTTGTATTTGATTGTTGACTGCTGCATAAGACTAAGATAAACAACATATTATTCAATATGTCCTATTCCTCCTTTAACTCTTGTATGTCTGCCCTCCGTGGTGTCTATATAATTTTCACCACAAACAAACAAATTCCAAGATAGGTTACTAGAGAAAAAAAAAAAATAGAACAGTAAAAAAGTAGAGCTGAGTTGACTCTTAATTCCAACAACAGAATTGTTGAGTTTGCCATGAAGGGACAGGTTACCATTGAAGCTGCAACACTCCAGACATACAGGAAATCCTTGCAGCTGAAATCAATGCAGTGTGTTCTCCCAAATCCTGTGGGACGAATGGCTTGCCAGGAATTCCCCAGCTGCAGTGAGGCTGAAGGAGTCGATCTGATCATGTGAACTCTAGCTCCATCAGAACACCAGTGGTCGCATTCTCAACCATTTGAGATTTGGAAGGAAAATGAGACCAGAGGAGGAGGGGGACGATGCTTTACTATTCTATTCTTGCTTGCTTGCTCTTTTTTTCTCTGCTTTTCTCCTACACATCACAACTTTTGTAACTGTGGTGTAAATCCAACAAGAGAAGCTGAAAGCATGTACCCAAATCAATGCTGGCTCTACATTCTTAGCTGCCCTATTAGAACATAGGCTGCACTTGAGGACTTTTGCTCATGAATGTCTGAGTCAGCACCTCAGGCAGATGTTCCACTTTCTGACTTGTTTCTCTTTTCTGACCTCTTGTTTGAGCCTTTCCTCCTGTGGTCCACTAGGAAACATGACAAGAGTGAGTAGCAATAGAAAATCTAGAAAGTCCAAACCAGCTCAATTATCTTTTTATCCTAGAAAAACTATTTCTGTTTTTCATATGATCTAAAAGACAGTTGGAGAAGGGAATTTCCCTATAAAAGCTCACAACAGATAAAGGCAGAGGGATAATGTTTAACTACAAGTTTTACTCAATATTGCAAGCAATTTAACCATTTTCCCTTGGGTCTGTAATCAAAAGATAAATTTTTAATGGCAGCTATTACAATGGGAGTTTGCCAGAAATAACTTGAAACAAAACCCAGACCATGCTTGACTGTTTATGTTGTAACTGTGAACATGGGTTATGTTAACATCTTATCTTTTGTAGGGCCCCAGACACCCTACCTTCAACACAACACTTAGGTGACTATTGCTAAATAAGAGTAGAATTAGTCTTTGCTTTCTATGGTTTAATATCACCATATAACAGCACATCCTGAACTGCTGACAACTTTGCTAAGTTTTAACCATTTGCACATTTGAAACATTCTCTGCTGTGTATACCTCAGAGACTTTTGCTGGGGAAAACATCAGCTAAGGCACTTCAGCCACTTCCAAGAAATAGATTTCTAAGAATTTTGATTAAAAAGTGTTGAGACAAGGAGTGAGGCAAGATGTGATACTGAGATGACTGGACAAGAGCCCAAAGGGCATGGATCCCATGCAAAGAAGGGTAAGCAATTACATTATTTATCATAATGCACACTCATACAGAGATCTAATTAAGGCGGCAAATGGAACTTGCAATTCTTGGACTTCATAATTTATGAATGCTTGACTTGGAATGTTAATATTGTTATTTTAATGTGCTGCTTTGATATATATTATTTTCTAAGACATTGCTGTTGCAGAAAGAAACAAAACACTTCATTGTGAAAAAGAGCCACTTGTGAATCTTTATATGGAGTTCAACTTTTATCTGAAAATGCCATGTTCATATATTAGTTCACTATATTGAGAATGCATGCATGGTTAACAAGCTACAGAGGAGTGTAGTGCCACTTGCAAGCAACCATGGAAATACAATATTTCTGATGTTCTGTCTCCAGAATAGGGGATAACTCTTGGAAACATTTTTTATATATAAAGCATGTGTCCCTACTTAAGTAAAATTTTGACAGATATAGGCAATTTGGCATGGTTTTGTTTATAAAATAGAACCTTGAAAAGCTTCCCATGTTTCTGGAATTACAGGGTTAAACAAAAAGGCAATTCCCTTCTCAATGTTGCCTCTCTCATTTACTTCAAAATATACTTACACTATAGAGAACAAAAAGGTCACAATATTTTTGTGTCTAAAATCAAATGAGAACAAAATCCCCATAGGACTGAGCTTCTCCAATTTCCACTCATTGCAGGGGACCTAGCACCTCAAAAGACTCAAACAAAAAAAGGAATGTCATGACATTTTCAGAAAGAAAAAATGAAAGCAACATCTTTATTCCCATTCCCCTAAATGGTTCATTTTCGCTAGTGAGAGAGCATTTTGTTTTTATACCAGTATGCTTTGTTATTAAAGACAGAGAGATGTAAGTTATTATTTAATAAATAAAATTGAATCTCCGAGGAAACAGTATTCAATATATGGATTTTCCATATAAGGGAAAGAGAAAAATCTAGGGCAGTATTTTGTGACAGGAACACTAATCCAAATGCATTTTCCATTCATCCTCATGTCAGATCCACTGACTTCTATGGGTGATCATTTTTACAGCTCTGATATCTTTTAAAAAAATCATTTCCACTCAGTAGATATGTTTAATACTCTCAGTCACAAAAGTTTATTATTAAGTAGTTGACTGGGATCAGGATAGCTTAACTGTTAGTGTTTTGGCAAAGAAAAGGAAGTTCACCACTGAAAAATACCTGATAAATCGTTGATTTTCACTGTACTAAATACTTTGAGGAGGGTAAAGAATAATGAATTTGGTTCTGTATATACACATTGGGACAAGCATCTGAAATAATATATGCAAAAATACAGACCCAGTGTAGCTGTGCTAAGCTTCTGTGTCTGTCCAAAAAGAAATTCTGAAGATATGATGTATTTTTTTCCACTTTCCATAATTTTGTGCATGTCTTCATCAGAACACAGAAGCTGCTGTCCTGTTGAGCCAACAGCAGCAGCTGCAAATGTTCCTCGATACATGCCTTGGTGAGCTGAACAGGAGTCTGGTGTGCATCACACAGGACAGATCCTATTTGTCTTGACTATGTAAGTATTTATTATCCTTGTGCTGCTTTTTCTTCTTCTCTCTTCTGTCTCCAAGGCAAAAGAAATCAGAGAAATGCACCCATGACAGTCACCAAAGAAATGAGTCCACCAACCGGCCACATAAATGGGTTTGACTCACATGCAAAAAAAGAAAGAGTGTAAGGCTTTCAACAATGCCAATTTCAGGAACTCCTCCAAACTTCCCATGCATGAGTTAAAGCAGTAATGGCCAAATGAGCACTGGGTGATGAACAACCAGTGAGCCAAATGCAATAAACAGCTGCCAGTAGCATAAGAAATTGTGAAATGAGTAAAAACAAAACCAAAGAGAAGTAAAGCTTCTGTGGTTTCCAGTGATCATAGTTCAGAGTGCTACTGCAAGGAGGAAGTGCTTGCTGTTTTCTTATCTTCTTAAGGACCTTGAGCCCTCATGATTATGCCATTGCCTTCCACAAAATCTACTTGAACTGGCACAGTTTGCCACTAAAATGACTTAAGTAGAAATACCATAAACATTACTTTTCCCAAAGCACTTCGGTCTTCAGACCACTAGGATCCTGGCTAGACAGTTAGGAGCACTGACCTGCTGTCTGCTCATGGAAGTTACATTACTGCCACAATTAATACCACACTTTATTTCACAGTATATGTGTATATAAAACCTAAGTGCCTTGCTACACTGAGTGCCTTTTGCTATTCCGTGGTATTACAGAGTGATGTTGTACATGGACATCTTAGAGCCTTGAATCTTAGAGCCATCTTAGAGTGTTGAATCTGTCTCAAAGGCAGATGGTAGTATTTTTCTGTGACCACTGAAAGATGAAAGATAAATTATGTAGTTCACTCTCAGGTCTCTAGTGTTATCTGAGCTGCTCAGTTTAATCCCAGGTTGAGCAGGAAAAGGGTACATCTCTCCAGTGTCATTTGGGTGTCTGAGATATACATGGAAACTCAAATGTTACCCAGGTAGCTAAATCAATCCTTAAATGGCTCCTGGAAATATAACACTGAAATGTTTGTCGTTAATTAGATTCTTTTTTTCATTCATTTTAGCCTTACCCCTGTGTTTCACTCTCCATTAGTCATGTCTCTTCTTCAAATGGCTTTTTCCTCATATCTTGGCCCTCACCTCCAGTAACTGGCCACCAACTCAAGTTAATGTGAACTACTGTTCCTGATCATACAATTGGCATGTGTATGTGCCTCTGTTTGGGTGCCAGTGAAATGCTGAGCTAGGCTGTGAATGCCTGTGGGAGAGCTACATGTTCATGCTGCCTCACAGAGGGCAATGCAGGCAGACATGAGGCAGTCTGTGCCCACTCTGTCTGCAGGAGTACAGCGTGAGAGCAGGGTTAAGTATGGGTTACACTGGGTACAGCTCACAGATACTGACCAAAGCCAGCCAGGCCTCTGTTGTCTTGATTATGAGCCCTTTTTGCTTTTGATAGTACACTGGAAAGAGCCAACAACTCAAATTTCTTGCCTAATACCACTAGAATGTGTTTTGTTTTTTTTCCAAATACAGCTTTTATTTTAGTGATTTTTTTTCTTTCAAAAGTAAAAAAAAAAAAAATCTTCATTCTTTAATTACATAGTGATCTGTATATTTTAAGGAATGACTGGCTGACTTTCAAAAGTATAATACATCAATTTGGCTAGTTACCTACCCTTATTTTATATGGTTTCATCAGTAAGTTATCCAGCAGACTGACACAAAGTAGTAGTCTTAAATATGCAGCAAAATAAATGGGAGGAGTATCTTCACTTGATGAGGGAAAGGAAATTATTTCAAAAGATGTAATTGATGCAACATCTTAGAGCTTCCTGAATTAGCATGTTTTTAGATTTGATTATTGAGGACCTTATTTAAGAGGTGGTTTCAAGGCACTTGGCTACAAAGCTGTTCCAGATGTTGTCAGTTACACAGTGTGTTTATTAGACCTCTTTGTATTTTCCATTTCAGTGTGTGCTAAACTGCTGGTTTGTTTTATCTTCTTATTCTGATGTCAAAAGGGTTCAATGGCAACAGAGACAATGGAAATAAAAACAGATTATAAAGACAACTACACATCCAAAAGAGCCTTTAATTTTATTACAGAAATTTCATCCATTCAGTCAACAAGTCATAAAACCTACTGGACCAGATCTTTATAAGATGTGCTAGGTATAATTTACTTGCAGATATACCAATTTGCAACAGCAGATAGTCAGTCTTCTGTGTTTGCAAAGGGTGTTCACTCAAAAATGTCCTTCCTCACAGTCCAGGATATACATAGATCTCTTGATGATCTATTTGGATTTCACAGACAGAGAGCATGCAGGCTGTGAATGTTCAGTTGTCCAGACTGTAAATTAGGGTTGCCTCTCTGAAGTCACAAAAAATATGATGCAGAAGATTGGATGCAGTGTATCTCATTTATACATGCCACATATACTCTACAGATGCAAGTGATTATCCCTACAAAATCATGACTGGATACTCAATGACTATATTTTGAAATAATAAAGGCTGAACAAATAAAGTTATATTAATTGTAGTAATTGAATGCACACTTGTTACATAGTTTTACCTATTCTCTCCGAGAAGTTTTGTAGTGTATTTACAGTTGACACATGAAGAAATAGGACTCATATTCATTTGTTTCCCATTCATCCAGAGGAAATTATCAATTTTAGATTTAGTTATGAATAATGGAAGCTCCTAAGTGGATTGAGAAAGAAGACAGCAAAGAGAAATTACTGACTTCAAATATGGTCTTGCCTAAAGGGGTTGATGAGCCATAAAACAGAGAAATAAATGCAAATGTAGAGAAAACTACAAAAATGTGATTGCACAATAGCCACAAGTAAATGTACCACATAAATGAGCCTAGAGCAAAATAACAGAATTGGAATAAACTTCAGGAGTAAGATGTAATTTCAGAGCAAAAGCAATACTTTTTTGGAGGTCACTTTGAGGTCCCTCTATGTGGTTTCATTCTTCTACTTATTCTGCACTACTCTGGCACATGAACCTGTTAAGTGTTATGTCAGTTTGGCACTGAGAATTACCTGTGTTTAATACTTGGTTTCAAAATATTCTCCACCTGACAGTCACAATTGTAGTAGGTGAACTTGTTTAGCATTTTCACTTTTGGTCTGTTGAACTATCAAACTACATTCTTGCATACTTGTATCACTTTGGAATCTGGATTTGTGATGATTATGAAATTCTCATGCTAGAACTCCCAGCACCTCTTAGTTTCCTTCACCAAAGAATCCTTGCAGCACTGCCAATCCAAAGCCTTCACTGAAATGTACCTAAATATTTTTCAAAGCCCACATTAATCCTCTACGAAGAGCCAAACTAATTTCATCCCTGCTGCCGTTGATGCTTCCCATACATGTTGTAGTGGCATTAGAATCTTAGAAAAATAGATCTGAATGAGAAGCTAAGGACTCATCCTGTGCACACTAGAGATCTCCCCTCTTTCTTCCACCTACAACACAGGAGACTACAGCAAAATCACTCTTGGTTACACACATGAGAATTTGTTCTGTGAAGATCAAAAGCCCTGCAATGGGTAGTCTTTAGAAAAAAAGTAGGCATACAACCTTCCCACATTTAGGATTTGAGAAAGTCTCAACAAACAGTTAGATAGTCAGATTTGGCTCTAGCAAGAAGCTACTGGCAAAGGGCGCAGATGCCACAGTGAAACAGTGAGCTGGTCCATGAGGATGAAGCCCTTACAGAAGCAAGATTCCTTCTCTGCCCAGGATCATATATAACTGAAGGGAAAGGTAGCCTTAGCATCAGCAAATGTGTGTTTCTTCAAAATATCCCACAGATAAAATTACTTACAGGAATCTGGAAAAAGCACTTCATTACATTTTCCTATTCAACCTTTCCCTCCCTTGGGTTTCTCACCAAGAAGGGATTTGGTTTGTTATTCTTCAGCCAAAGGTTGTGACTGCCATTTAAACTGCTTACTGCTCTTAGTCAGAAAAATAGTCTTTAAAAGCCCTCTTCAAACACATACTTCTTACTCTCCAAACAGAATCCCTGTAAAGTCTTGTAACAGTCTCATTACTATTTCCCAGGTCTTCACAGCCAAACTCTTTAATCATATTAGGCATTCACAAAAATAAAGTATTTTAAAGCTCGCATTCGAACATTCTAAACCATGTTGTTGCTAAACTTTTCCTTCATCGCTCTCCCATCAGTCTTGTTGCACTGTTACTCAGTTTCTTCTGTACTTGGCCTGCATTTGGACCAAAATCAAATGTTCAGTTATCTCCATATCTGTGGCATCTTACACAGACAATAACAACTGAGCCACAAAAGTCTTATTCCTAACTTTCCTTTAGGAATATTCTTTATTCCTAAAATTGTAAAAGATAGTTGTTATACTCTGTAATTATTTTTCTTTTTTAGAAATATTGCACTATGAATTTGGTCTTTTGCATTCTCCTAAGTAATTAGGAGAATCACACAATCAAAGCATCAAAGTCAACAACAGTGTATCTGCCTTTGTGACCTAAATTCTCCTTACCATTTGTAAACGTTTTATCAACTCTTGCATTTCAAAAACTCTGAGAAAGGCAGGTGTCAAGGACAATATTGTCTTTCTAATTCTCTTAATAGATCAGGATGTTTGAAAATGGAATCCCATCATTTGCTTAAGGAATATTGAGCTGCATTTATTTCCAGAATAAATTGGAAAATAATCTCTATTGTTAACTAACATAATGAGATAAATGGAACGTTTTACATAGTTCAAGTTAGGTTGAACAACTTGGCTATAAATAGTTAGCATTACAGTTTCACTGGCATACTTATACTCCATTACTTCACTATAAATGATTAGAAGGTCATACTAAGTTAAAACACAACTCTGGTATCTCCTTTATTTTTATACTTTTGCAAAGTTAACCTTGTTTTGGAACCTATGAAAACTGCCCTGTTTACTCCTCATTCAGAAACATGCCCATCGTGATGATTTTATTGCACTGCATGTCATTAATGAGAAGATGCATATGTGCTGCAAGCAAAAAGTGGGTTTTACCTTGAAGAAGGCATCACAGATCTGTTGAAGCTTGGAAGAACTCTGTGTAAGCACCCTTCTTCTGTCCACAGAGACATAAACTTGCTGGCACCCCTCTAATTCCCAATCTGGGAGACCAGCATATAAGGTGTTTTGGTTTTTTTTCCCCTGATTAAATCTAGGACTTGTTTAAAATATATTTTAAATGCATTCACCAAATACAAGACCATGTTATGGTCCAAATACAAGACCATGTTATGGTCCAAATACAAGACCTGTTATGGTCTAAATATAGACCATAACAGTAACTAGACTTAGGATGCAGACAAAATTTCATTTGTCTGTTTCCCAAGTTAGTAAGCAAAGATATTTCAAAAGACTTTAGTACATACAGCCATTTTGACCATATACAGCAGCAAATAATTAAACTACAAATGGATTTGCTTTTAATTATCCCAATTTTGTGGGTGCATTTGCAACTAGTCTTCAAATGCCCCTTCAAACACACTCAGTAGCCTGTAAAGAAAACAGGAGAAATATTAGAGACAAATATATAAATTTCCCTTTTCTGGATTTTGGAATAAGAGGTTTGGTTCTGTGTCAGCAACATTTACAAGATGCTTTGGTTTTCTGGTACCTCGGTAAAGATTAGTGAAAGCCATCTGTTGAAATTACTACTATAATCAATCTTTAAGAACAGGAAGGCTTACAAATACTAGAATGAGGAGGCTGTGAGGGGAAGCAAAGAAATGCAACTCTTTCACAGACAGACTGCTGACCCCAAATTACCCTAATAACTATTTCATTGAACTAGATTGTTCCAGAGGGTTTGCATCCTTAGATTCTCTAGCTCTTCTACTTTTCATCTACAATAAATCATAGGGTAGTGTCTTACTAGCTACAGAGAGAGAAATGCTGTTAATAGTTTCCAAACAGATGGAAAATTTACTGGCATTCATGGGTCACAAAATCCAAGCACAGAAAGTAAAATTATTATTATGGTTTTGATCAGCACTATCACATCACTGATAAACATTGATGCTCCATACAGACTCATTTGCATCAACAAGAACACTTTCTTTAGCAAAAGCAGACCACTTGCAACCTTCACTTTGATTTGTATTTTGAGAATTAATTTGCTTTTTCTTGTTTCAAAAGCTTTCAACAGATTTTCAGTACTCAAAAGCTCTGCTTCCAGAAATTCAGAATTCAGGTAGTTTGTGCAAGGGACTAGCAAACTGTTTTCTACCAACATAAACTCAAGCACAGAAATACCACAAGCAACAAAGTTTTTAGTGTCATCAGGATCCTTGGTGGCTCTTGGCTGTGTACTATTTGGGCAAGTTTTATCCACAACTTCTTTGTTTCGTCTCAACAGCACTGGTATAAGAGCAACATTAAACACATCAGCAAATAAACAGGAGTCCTATTTTTTAATCAACTACATCAGGTTTTGAATGGATTATTATATAACTCTAAGAATGTGTGTTTTCACAAATATTTTTTCTTCTTTAACCACACATATGGCTTATGCCTTTCCATTTCATAATATTAATTTCACTCTTCCATAACTGAGTACAATTCTGGCCCTACCACTATGCCAGAAAGGCAACAACAGCCACAAAAACATATAAAAATCATTCTCTGAAAGAATGTGATTTCAAGCTGTTTCCCTTGGAAATAGATACAACTTTGGGATTTTTCCAGTTTTCTGTAAAGAGTTCACCTACTAGAAATCTTAGATGAAATCTATAAAAAGAGAGAGCCTTCTATAAACAAAGACAGAATAGTTGTGACAACAAAATTTCTACACAGTGTAGTCCATTATGAGAATACCACATTTACAAGAGTTTGTCGTCTAAATGATGTTTTGCTGAAGCATTTCCAATATTTTAAATGTGAGCCCAGGTGCTTTGCTAATTTTAAACTTATTCCTGGAATTTTTAGCCCCTCGTGTATTTTTTATTGAAAGGCAATTGATTCCAGTTCTTCTTTCTCTGAAATAAATACATTTTCTTTACTTTTCTTTTATGTTTAGTTCATTCAGGTAATTCTTGTATAAAATCCTATTTCCAGTGCAACGTTAGTAATTCCAAGATTCCCTAAGATTTTGGGGCAGATTATCTCAGGACACAAGGCTGAGCCCAAACATCCAATTCTCCATGTTGGCATTGAGCCCAGCCCGTTAACACAATTTTGACTCATGCCAGTACTCTCTCAACCAAGGCTCAAGTATGGTTTGTGGAATACTGTGAGCCAAAGACCAATTCCAGTGGGCAGCAGGGATGAGGGCATCTTGCTTTCTGGAGGAAGAGTGCACCATGATCTGCTTGTCCTATCTCTTGTGCTTCTGGGGGTTTCCCCAATTTATTACCAGAATATAGGCAGCAAGTGAATCACCTGAGTTTATAAACATGGGCAAGCATAGTCATATTTATTGCAGAGGGCACTGGGGTCTTACTCATCTTCTGGAAAGTTTACACAAGCTGAAAAGAAGACTGCAGTCTTTGAACAGAAATATCTCCCTGGGCAAACCCGAAGTTCCACCATCAAGGAGACACCTTAGAATATCTCCACCAACTCTAAACATGCTGAAGCCACACCCCACTTATGTACTTAAATACACCATCTCCTGTGAAATGTGATTTTCGTCCCCATGGGTAGGTGTTTCTTTGGACCATACTCTGCAAAGTGCTGGATCCCAGCAGCAAGGCACCACCAGTGGTACAGGAGCCCATACCACTGTGATTCCCCAGTTCAGACCCAGTCAGGGTTGGCTCAGCCCATACGATGGAGCTCTCACTTTGGAATGGCCCTAGAGTTTCCCATGATGTCTACACCCAAGTAGATATTCCTGCTTGTAACAAGATGCCTGAAAAGGGTCAATGCAGGATCAAGTTAAAAGACGTTTAAAAGATGTGGTTCACACAGTCTAAAAAGCTATGTGTGTGCTTTCCTTCCTTAATCTTGTTCCAGACCCTCTGAACTAGAAAATATAAATAAATTATTCTTCTAGAACTAAAATCATGAGCCTCTACACCAAGGTCCACACATTACACAGTAACTTCTAAAAGGCAGAGCAATGTCTCTAGGCTGTTGGGGAAATGTTAGTGGTCATCTGGGACAAAACTAAAGGCTTTTTTTTTTTTTTTACAAAAGAGCTAGGATGGGAATGCGACTCCCACCAAAAGTCAATGGGAGTTAAGCCTTGAAGTAATTCTGAGCCCTTTGAAATTCTCGGTTCAGTTCAGCAACCCAAAGCCACCTAATAAATCCCAAGACCAGAGAGGGAAAGGAAAAAAAAAAGGGAAAACCTATCCCACATAAAACTGTAATTTCTACTAATTTCTGTGTAGGGATATTTACTAATAGTAATTTCTTCTATGGAAGTTAAAAAAAATCCTTTTATTAGAACTAAGAGAAATCACACCTTTTTTTTGGCATTTATAGTTTAAAAAATTGGTAGTTCAGTCTCCACATTCTAGTTACAAACAGCATTGCCACTCCTAAAAACAAAGCAAGGAACCAGATTCTCACTAAATGCATTAGGATTAAAAGTATTCATGGTAGAAAATATGGCAACATGGGAGAAAACAACTAATTCATCTGAGGATCATATTTAACACACATTTCTCACTGGGAAGGTAGAAATAAAAGCTAAACCACTTTCATGAGCTTGCTTGACTCATTTTCAATTATCGTTTTCATATAATTTTCAAGTGCCAAGTACTGAGAAGATACAACCAGTCCTTATACTTTTGTGGCTGACACATGAAGTCTACTCAAGAAAAAGAATTTTCAGTCTCAAATGACTGATAAAACAGCCTCTGCTCCAGAAAACTTCACCTAGATGTACAAGTGTACTCCTTGCTGGCATCATAAGGAACCAGGCAGTCACCTTAAAACTAATTCCACCCTAAGCATCCGGCCCAGACAACTAAAAAGACTTTCAATGGCAGGCTAAGTTTTGGTATTTCTTCTGCTTGTTGGACCTCTCGTAGAACAGAGTCATGATATGACAGGGCATTTGGGGGCAGTCATGATAACGTAGAAAGAAAACAATGGCTTTCTTTGCTCCTCTGAACTTACCAAGATGACTGCTGCTGACTTTTGCCTCTTATGTCCTAAACAGAGGTGTGTACAATATTGCACTCAGGTTCTAATGAGATACAAACCTCTTTCTTTGGCCTTTTACCCATCCATGATCAAACTACTTGTCCTCCTCCCTTATAATTCTTTTTCCAGAGGCTTTCCTGTCTGACTCTAACAGCTGTTTGTCCTTTACAGGCTCTGTCTTCCCACAGCTCACAGCTGCACTAACAGAATTTTCCAGCTATCTGCCCAGTGTCTGAGTCTTTCTTTTGGCTCTCCAGCAAATCCAGATTCTCCACCTGCATCTCCGGGTTATCCCCAACACTCAGAGTGGGATCTTGCTTTAATTTTATTGGCATCAATTTTTAATAGCAATGCTCACCCTTTTATTTAAATTTTTTTTTCTTCATTGGAACAAATGAAAAGTTAAGACAAATATAAGAGGAAACAAGGATGTTTTACTACCAAGCACATGATGAATATAAGTCATAGAATCCCAGAAACTGAAGCTGGAAAAGACTGGCTATTTGGTCATCTTGTCTGTCCCTGCCAGTGTAGAACTGTTCCCCACGGTACTTTTAAGGGCAATAAAGCATGTAGAATTAACGATTATTTGACCTTTTACTGTGGTTCACAATGACATTACTGTATTGCTTTCCAGTCTGTTTTTTCCTGTGTACACCAAACTAGCTTCAGCACTTCCCTTTTCACTACCACCCAGAAATGTTGCCTCCCTCTGTAAAAAACCTGATCTGTAACCTCTAAGCCCAGATCTTCTGGAGTGGGAAATTCTTTTCTCTAATCTTGACTGAATCTGCCTACTAAAAGAAAAACAGGTACTTCAAATTCTAGAATCTGAAACATTTTTAAAGAAGAGGGGCAACAGTGCTAAATCAAAGGAAAATCCTTTGTTCTACTCTTGCTGATCTCTTTTCCCTCTTAGACCCAAGGAGTCAGAGAACCATGGCTGGAAAGGACCTCTGTACATCAACTGATCCAAACTCCCATACATGGTAAGCCCAGGTGTAAACAGCATCAAGTTCTTCCAAGATTTGTCCACTTGAGTTCCAAGGACAGAAGGTCAATGAGCTGCTTTGGCAATCTGTCCCCTCAAACCACCATCCTCACTGGGGACTTTCTGTCTGACTGCAGTTTCCTGCCTAGAAGCTGAAAGAGCAGGGCTGTTCCCTATGAGGCAGAACCATTTCAGACAAGATAGTGAATCTCTTCCAGGGTCAACAGAAGAATCAACAGAAGAGAAAAGAGGAAACAAATTTGCCCACAGGGTAGGTCTGGAGCCCAACCTGAAGAAGTAACCAATAAACTGGGACAGCAGGAGACAGTGCAATACCTGCAATGTACCTCAGGCATAGCCTGAGGGTCTAAACACATCATTTTCTTTCCTGTTACTGATGTCCACTGTTTCTCTTCCTGTTACTGTGAATCTCTAAGGGAGCCTATCTTCATCTTCTCTACAAACAATCACTCACTAGGTAGGGAAGAGATCTCATTAGTCTTCTTTTCTTAGGAAAAATAAATTTCCCTCAGGATTTTGTACAGCATGTTCTTCAGACTTCAGTCATTCTGGTGGTCCTCCACTGGGCTTTCTTCTCTATGTCAGTATTTTTCTTATCTTGTCTTTGTCCAGTTCAAAACTGGTGTGATCTTCCAAGTACAGTAAAGCAGAAGAATCTCTATTACTGATGGTTGTCCTCTTACTAATACAGTCCAGTATGCACCTGTCACTCCTGCAAAAACATGTTTTGACTCATCCTTCTCTGCCCAAACCTCCCTTTAACATTTTCTGCAAAGCCATTTTCTACCCAGTCAGAACCCAGCCTTTTTTGCATGAGTTTGTCATATTTCAGGACCTTGTTCTTTTCTTTGTTGAACTTCCTAAGGTTTTAACACAAGATCCATCTGAATGGCAGCCATGCATTACCTTGGTTGTACATATAGCCTGCAGTATATTGGTTACACCATGTTGACAGCAAAGCTGATTATGATACATTTCATCCCAGCACCAGACATTAACAAAGACATTGATCAGTACCGACCCCAGTATTGCACCTTGAAGAATGGCACTTATAACCAGTCCTCAGCTTAATTTCCACTGTACTTTGGGGCCAGTGATCCTCTAACCCCATAATCCAACTGTCATGTCCACATTTTTCAATTCAATTTTGTTGTTGTTGTTGTTAGTTTGGCTACAAAGATGCTAGGAAAGTCAGCATTGAAGGATTCACTAAAGTCAAGGAGAAAAATAACCTTTACTCTTCTTTCATTCCCCAAGTCAGTCATCTCCTTATGAAAGGTGACCTTATTAGGCAGGCATGATTTGCTCCTGGGTAATCCATCTTGGCAGTTCTCAAACACCTCTTGTCCTTCACAGAGCTGGAATTGGCATTGAGGAGACTGCAGCCCATAACATTTCCAAGGACTTAGACTGAGCTGACAAGATCATTCTTGCCCTTCTAAAATGTATCTGCATGACATTGCTGTTTTATAGTTGTCAGGAAACTTCCACAATTCCATGACTTTTCAAAGATGATAGAGGAACTTCATTATTTCTGCAAGAAATCAGATTTTAGAACAAAGAGAGATATGAGAAATTAACTTAAACCAAAATTTAAAAGTCAAAGAAGTACAATTTTAAGGGCATCTATTGAAAGATAATATAGCAAGATAATATATATAAAACTCAAGGAGGTTTCAATCTGGAGACTACTAGTATAGTGAAAGTATAAAGTCTGAAAAGTATTTTTTATAAACATAGAGGTTTTCCCCCCAAAAATGGTGAGAAACTACACTGAGAGCTGTCACCCTAGTAAGCTATATGAACATCGTAAAAATTAAACTTGGAATTGTTTCCTAGATTGGGTAAATATTGCTTTTATGACATTAATTTTGAAAAACAATTCTGCCTTCAAAAATAGATGGATTTCCTGACAAATCAAAATAATCAAATAAATAAACAAACAAACAAAAACCCAAAAACACAAACAAGAAAATACTAAAAAAAACCCAATCTAAACTTTTCCAAATCTAAAGGATTTCATAGGTAAGTATATCCCTGAAGCGCTTTCAGGTGGCATTTTCACTCAGAAATTGCTGAGACATCTTTTTTCTTTTTTCTTTTTTCTTTTTTCTTTTTTTTTTGTTTTGTTTTTTGTTTGGTTTTTTGTTTTTTGTTTTCTTGGTTTTTTGTCTGTGTACAATCTAAATAGAAATTAAACTAGGACCTTAAAATTGGGCTCTGCTGTTTTGGTTTTTCTTGATCGTTTGGAAACATAACATTTTTTCCACTGGTTTTGCCAGCAGTGGGAATTCTGTTTCAAACTCAAAGAGTGAAAAACTCTTCTTCGCCCAGTTAGGCACAGTGAGCCTCAAAATTTCAACAAGTAAACCAAAACTTCTCATTCTAGGCAATGAACTCAAAGCTTTTCATTGATTTATCCTGGAACATTTTATTATAACTACTTGCAACCTTTGAAAGGTGCTTAATGCATATTTTTGCCTTGCTAATGTGGTATTTTACATAGATTATTGAAAAGAGACATATAATAGATTTTTATGTTCTATATTTATGTGGGTAAAAAAGGCTGAGAAAAATGGTTCATTAACTCACTTAAAAAAAAAAAACAAAACACCCACCCAAAATAAAACAAAACAAATTTTTTTCAAAATCCTGTTAACACCAGACATAAATTCATTAGTGCTTGCAAACTAGAGTCTCAAAGTCTTTCAGTATGTCATTTGTGTGGTAATTTTTTCCACATGTTTTTACCTTTCATGTAAAAAGAATTCTTGCCCTATACACATTTTTTCTCTCTTTCTTCTGTTGCTAAAATGCAGCCTGTAGTATGGCTTCTTTTCATAGCTACTGAGACTTGAGTAGATCCCTTTTTTACAGTTTTGTAAAAATAGCAAGAAATCCCAGACAGGGTCTTCAGATGGTTCTAATCAGCATCACTCCAAAGAGTTCAACAAAATGTATTAATATAGACCAGCTGAGAATCTGGCCCCCTTTATGTTAGAAGAGAAGGAAACCAACTTTTCTTGGTCTTTCCTTGGCTCTTTATTATGTAAAAAAATAAAGGATGATATTCAGTCTCTGTGAAAAATCATCCCCCCTCAAAAGCAGCTCCTGCCAATGTGCACACCAATGGAGTATGTCTTAAAGAATTTGTACTCTTGTAGGCAGAGGTTGTTTTATTCTATATCCTAGTGAATCCCTCCACAAGTGTAGAAAGCTGATCTCAAAGGAAAGCCAAAATTCCCATGAGTTTTGATGGGTAGTTACAAAAACAATGGTCAGTGACCTTTCTAAATCCATTCTCTAGAACCATGCTACTAAATAATGTAGTCTGGAGGAATTACGTGAATTTAAGCTTTACAACTGAATGCAAAACTACCACAGGGGGGATGTCAGTCAGCAGATTGTGTTTTGGGCAGGCAGCTGGAAGTTTTGTCCTTGCTTGGAGCAGGTCAAGGATGTGATAGCAGTTGCATGTCCATGTACCTAAACCCCACTGTGAGGTAGAGTGTAATCAGCTTTACATTAATGGGAGTCACCTTTTCTGGATCAGAGCAAGTTTCTGTCACACCCCTTTGGAGTTCAGGCGAAATAAAATTGCAATTGCCCAAAGCTTACAAAGACACCTACCCAGTTATCCATGATCCTACCATGTTTCCATGGAACAAGAATGTAAGACCCCAGCCCAATAAAACATTCAAGCCCTAATTTTCAGAATATGAGAAGTCAGTAAGACCATGACTGCTTTCAGTGAAGTGTATAATTAAGTACTTCACTGGCCCATGGTCTCAAATAATCGTGTGCTACCCGTATTCCAGACTGAATCACAGCTACCACATTTGCCTATGTAAAATTCTATTGCCATTCCATATTTCCCTTCCTCTGAATCAATTATGGGTTAAGTGATTGGGGCAGAGCAGCTCTGCTGCACAGCTGACTCCATTCTGGTAATTGCATCTCAGCTGGAAATCTTTGCATGCATATGTTGCTATATTCAACTGGTAACGTAATGTAGTGAGCATATGTGTGAGGAAAGGGAAAGGACAAGTGGGTCTCACAGATGGTAGAACAGTTTTGTTTCTTTTTAAGGAACTTGAAAAAGGGTTGCCAAGTTCCAGCCACAGAGATGAAGTATCTTTGATCATTGCAAGACCAAAAAAAATACTGCACAGCTGAATGTACAGTGGTTGCTTTCTCTGTCCTATTCTGCCCTTCCCTCCCTGTCCAGAACTGCTTTGTGACTTGTGCTCAATGAGGAGCACTAACTAGAGAGTAATGCCTTTACAGCCTACTACAATATGATGTACATGAGCAAGGCTGTTACATATTCAACACGGGCCCTGATCCATGTTTTTTAACTCATCTCTACCCTGTCACTGGCGTATCCCTTTCCCATTACTGTTCCTTTGACATCTCCGCTGACAGCAAGAGAAAGATGACCACCTCCTTCTTCTGGTATTGAAATCTAGTTATGGTCTACAAATGGAAAAGATTAGGAAGGCTGGTGTAACTATTATTGCTGCAACAGGAAAAAAT
>WEIU01007849.1:270605-289906 GCA_013389925.1 Aegithalos caudatus | reverse complement strand
AAATCTCCACTGGTTTCAACCACGAGCTAAAAGTCTAAGCTTCTTACATAATGACTTGGGTCCTTCCAGATAGTAATGAACAGGCAGCTCATGAAGGAAAATATCTCATGCAGCCAGAAATAAATGCCAGCATGGTATTGTAAATCAGGAAGAGAGAGGAAGTAATCTATGTCTTCCAGAGCCTAGAAAAGCGTGCTAGCCACAGAGTATTGTATTAAAAAACAAAACAAAAAATTGGAAGCAATATTCACTGAATCACTACCACCACCACTGCCTATTTGATGAGGAACCCAATGGAATTTGGTTTGTTCACACTGCACCCAACATTCTGGCTACACAGGCAGAAGAATATCTGTGGATGCTCAAAATGCTTGAGTATGAGAAAGGCTCCCCACTACAGAGGACACATAAAGTTATGACCTTGCTGAGTATGATTCATAAAAGAAACATAGATGTATAAGAAATTAAAAGTTGAAGCTAGAGGTGCCTGAATACTTCAGCTGCCTACAAGCTGGAAACTTCTCAAAGAGGAAGCTGAGGATCAGGAATTTTCACTTGGGCATCTACTGCTGACGTTAGATGAGTTAAACTTCAGATCTTTGAGGGATTTAGGTCTGAGAGTTCTTTCCAGAGGCTTTCAGTCAAGTAGAGGTGTGTAAATACTCTTTCATATCCACACTATCCACTTATTTTTCATCTTCTTTGTTAGCTCTCTGCTTTCTCCGTTGTCTTTCTCAGGAGACATAACTATGCACAGTCATACCCTGAGGTAGAAATGCTGTCAGATTCCACACAGAGCTTATGCCTGCTGGCATTGGCTGCACCAGAGCTGTGCATGGAAATGGTATGTTTTCCAGAGCTGGAAACAGTTTTTGCATGCAGACTATTACCCCACAGCTACATTTCTGTGCAAGTGTTATCGGAAGAGAATTTATTTCATTGGTTTCATTGCCTGGAATCATCTGGAAAGTCCCATGTCTAATCTCATTTAATGTGATAATTAGTAAATTAGGCAGATAGTTTGCTATAAGGGAAACAACTTGATTCTGGATAGCTCAGCATTGGAAACAATCTAGTCCCCTTGGACTGAAGGCCTTCAGCTCCTACCGAAGTAGAGTATGA
Organism: Aegithalos caudatus; assembly: GCA_013389925.1. Lineage (NCBI taxonomy): Eukaryota > Metazoa > Chordata > Aves > Passeriformes > Aegithalidae > Aegithalos > Aegithalos caudatus. The sequence goes on along the minus strand of WEIU01007849.1, from coordinate 288,784 downwards.
AGAATCAAAGTCTTCTCTTTCTTGGAGACATTCTTTGTTTTGTCACTTTTCTTCTAATTGTGCATAGGTTCAATCAGAAACTTGAAAGGACATTTTTATAATGTCACATTGAAAGTAACACAGTGACTCAAAGGGAAAAAGATTTTGATAGAATATGAAAGGAAGTAAAGAATAGCAAGTTTTGGAAAAGAGAAGACACCCGGACAATGGAGGCATGTGCAGACTCAGTAGCATGGTGGTGCCAGGGGTACAAGATGATAAGACAGAAGAGAATAAATTTATGGGTAGCTCTAAAAGCCAGGGGTGTTTCTCCTCTTTTTAAATCACAACACTAATAAAGCCAGAGAGCTACACACACCTAAAACTGATGTGATGAAAAAAAAGGATCAGCCCTCAGGAATGTAATTTACATTTTAATTTGATGATGGAAGGAAAGCCAGTGAAAGTGACACAGGACAAAGTGATAAAATTCCTGAAGAAAAGAGCAGTCTAGTGATACCATTCTGGACATCCTACAATTTAGATGACAGACATGTAAAGGAGAGATGAAAAAAGAAACTTTAATAGTCAAGAACACAAGGGATTAAAGCTTCAATAAAATTTCAGCTGAGTAATCTGTCACAAGTCAGAAGCTTATAATGAGTACAATGTGACAATTGTCATTTCCTGAACTAAATTATGCTTTCAGTTCAATGATACTTTTCTTTGCAAAACTTTGCACAGCAGAAGAGCAGTTATCTGCTGCTGGTGGCCATGGCTACAGTTCCAGTATTGCTCATGCCTTTTGNTAACTTGCATTCTCACCCTGTGATCTGCTGTCCTTTGCCAGGACCAATGGAGAAAGGAAAAGCATTTGCACTGTACTATAGACCTGAGGTCCTGTCAGAAGACATGCTCAATTCTGCTCTAAACTTATGCTGTGGCTCATTCTATTTAGTCAGAGAAAGCTTTCCAAATATTCAATCCCCCCTCTTATACAGAGAGTTTCCTATAGTTGCATCTCAATTGATCTTCCAAGTGAGTGTATACGAATACCTTTCTCTAAGCCTGGAATAATTTTGATCTTTATGTACCCCCATGTGATACAGCCTTAACTGCTGTCACACAGGTAGCTTCTTTTTTACACTCTTCTGTATTCTGATTGAAACTATTTTTCTTGAAAGGCTGCACAGCATGTATGACACCCTGCAGCATGATATTGCAGAAGTCCCAATATGAGATAACACAGCCAGCTTTCTACTGTGAGTACTCATATGAGTGAATTAGACCTTTCCTCTTATCCTGCCATCATTGGTACCAGTTTTGCAGTCCAATTAACCCATTCCTGTATTTTCCTCTCACTATAAATGTTATTTATTTTTTAAGGGTAGTGACCAAAGAAACTCCAGATCTCTGCTAAGATGGATCTGTGAGATCTTCACAGCAGCCCTTATCTGCCACCAGCAGCAACATGCTGATGTGATGTATTTTGGAGGAAACTTTGTGGATGCTGGCAGTCATCATTCAGTGAAGAAAGATGTGAAGTTCTTACTGAAGTTCAGAACACCAAACTGTGGGAGCCACCACATAAATGCAACCCACTTGCAAGATCCATGACACAATAATCTAATGAATCATAGGATGTTTCAGTGGGTGTTTTTTAATGAAGTACATGAAATACAGAAACAGATGGAAACCATTGTGAGAGAGCCCAACAAAAAGGTCAAGCAAACAGCAAGAGAATTACTTTAAAAATTGGCCCTGGGAAAAAAGAGAAGTAGTGTGAGACTTCTTGGGAAGGGTAATCTCAGGAAAGGGTGTTTGAAATTGCACTGCAAGAATTTGCCTTCTATTTTTTAACTTAAAATTATGTTCCAGCATCAAGGTGGTCAGGTACTTATGCCCCTGAAAAACTAGAATAGCAACAAAACATGATGAAGCCTCACTCTTCTTAGGCCTGAAGGTATTCACTATTCTGTGGGTAAATGAACCACAGAAATCACCTTTGCTTTTGCGAGCAGGAATTAAATATCCATTTTGTCAGAATCCCTTCAAAATATCCCCATGCTTAAAGAGGGGTAATTTGAGTGGTTTTCTGAGTGACTTGTTTTCTTTCAGTGAAAATCTTTCAGCAGGAAAGAAGATCTACCACAAATCTGACTTTTCCCAAGATTTTGGATTTTATCACTCTTTTAAAACAAAAATATATTATCCATGATTTTCAGCTACCAGAAATTAAGTTCTGTAAAATGAAACTCTTTTCCTTGCAAAATTGCAAATGGTTAGATAAACCACATATAATTCTGACTGTAGCCATTCCTTTTGAAAGACAAAAGAAAAAAATGGATGTTGGCTCACCTATTGATATAATTTAAAATACTGCCAGGAATAGGCAGGCTGTTTCCAGTAGCATGATTTTCCATTCTCTTTACCTATCTCTGTATTTAATAGAAAATTTATTTGATTGATAAACTCTACAAACAAGCCAAGTTCTTGTCTCTCCTAGACACACTAAATCAGGAATTAATTCATTTAAATTATCACATACTTCAGGCTTGAACCACTAAAAATCTGAGCAGAATTTGGCTGCATGTCTCAGGTGCGGTGTTTTGTGATTGGTAACATGTTAATAATGGAAAAGCCCTGTGAAGAATTTCTAGATATGAATTTTGCAGCCCTGACAGAAAGGGACAAAATTACCTATTTTTTTCTCATATTTGGAAGTGATAGAATTTGTGGGGATGAAAAAATATGTTCTTGACTGGAGCAGGGTAGGCTGGGAAAGATTAGCATAATGCAAGGAGCAAGGAGCAAGGCAGAGGATAGCAGTGACATGGAGGGGCTGGGAGATACCTGCAAGGAACTAGAGGTCAAGGCTCTCCCTCTGCACCATTTGCTTCTCCAGTACCCACTGCTTTCACTCCATTTCTGCAGTCTGCTGAGGTCTCTATAAATGACAGCCTGATGCTCTGGCATATCAGCTACTCCTCACAGGCCATCTGCAAACTTGGTGTAGTGCACTCTGGTCCATCATCTAGATGATTGATGAAGTTGTTAAACAGTCTTGAAACCAGTATTGACCTCTTGGGTAAACTGCTATTTTATGACCATTGGTGGGGTACACTACTATCTGTCCATTTCTTAGAGAGCCTCCCAATCCCAGCAACATGAAAGAAAATAATGTAATACGGAGAGTATGTACATGTACCTCCTTTCCCATCTACACCCTGTTCTCAGCACCAATAGGAGGGAAGGGAAGTGAAGACTATGCAAACAGAAGAGCCAAAGCTGCTAGAGCTGGTCTCAGCTCTAAATGAAGCATGAGGAACTATTAAGCAATTATTCCCATTGGTTTTGCTAACATTTTGCCATGGTGTCACATTCTGCAGTGACGTGAGTAAGGAGTATCTAGTACACTAAACCACAATTGCACTCTGAAAATGCAACTTCATTATGTAATCTCTGAGAAATAACTTTGTCTGCAGCTGTTCTCACACTACTCAAAAACATAACCCCTTGACTGCTGCTGAACATACTCATATTCCCATGTCAAGCCAAGATGACACATACTAAACACCACAATGACGCATGGAAAGGTCTGGTACAGTGCTTCCTGTCTTTATGGCCATAACAGAGGATTACCACATGGATTATGCCCATTCTGCTCCAAAACACTGACCTCCAGTGGCCAAACCAGATGTGAAATACAGCCTCTGATTTAGGATAGATGTGAAATCCATACAGGGGTTTCTTTTCCTAGTACTCCAAGTTGTGTGATGCAAGTATTTTCGTAAATGTGTCGAGGACAGCAAATTTCTTCACAGAAATCTTACCTTACACCACAGGGCTGCGTCAAAGCACAGTCCTGGCTGGAGCACATCCTATAAAATGGCATGGAGGATCCTTTTGTTTACATAGTTAATTCTCATAACCAACAGCTGGACAAAACTGTTCACAGATCTTGCAGAACAGGCTGCAGCTAAAAGGGGTAGATTTTCAAAGGCACTAATGGTCTAAATTCACATTAGCACTTCTTTTTCTGTCCTGAAGGCACTTGTCCATAGTTTGAACTGCTTTGCCTCTAGAACCTTTGATGTTTACCAGAAAAATACTACTGGGACAGTCCTTATTTTCAGTGATCTGTCCTACTGGCCCAGTAAAAAAGTAGGAGCCCCTTAGAACAGCAAGATTCCAGAAGAAACTGATTTTTTTTTCTCTGGGTATATGACAATATTTTACAAAAGATTCCTACAGCTAGGGGTAGTAATTGAACAAAACCCCAGAAGCACATCTGTCTCTTTAAACAAATCCAGCTTTGTTTCACTGTATGCTTCCGTGATAATTTCACATCAATACTATGATGTGACAGTTAAGCTCAGCCAGCACAGGAAAAATCTAGTGGGTTCTCCCATCACTTCATGAGCCAACAAAAGAACTCACACTCAGCCTTTCAAAAAGACATGTAATGAATAAAGTCCACTTTGCATTCCTGAATTCCTAGTGCTTCCAGGGCTCAGGTTGGGACAACTTGCAGTGACTCGGTGTGTGTTTCCTACAGACATGTGGCAAACCCAGGGCTAGAGTTCTAGTCTAGAAAGTAATTGTGCAATTTAAATGTCTAACCCCGACATCCTTTAGGCATCTGTATTTAACTGAAAAACAATGAACTTTAAGAATTTCTGTGATTCTGAGCTTTCAAAAATGCAGTCTAGACACACTAAAGATTATAAAAATGTTAGTCTTTTCTGATCACAAGTAGTCAGCTGGAGAAGAAATAGCAAAAAACCCAGGAGGCTGTGTTGCTTTTTAACTCTTTTTACATACTTCTCATTTAACCATCATAGGTTAGATGGGAAGTTATGGTTCTCAAAAAAAGAAAAGAATATGGTTTTACTTCACCCTAAACTTAAATATTCTGTTCTTCATGCTGAAGAACAGTTCCAAGACACAAAACCCTCCATTTATTCTGAGGTACATGTACACAGAGCAGTTGCACCCCGTGAATAGCCACCTGAGTTAACCAGCCCTCTGTAAAGAGAGGCACCTGTGTCATAAGTGGTAGAGTAGTACTGGTACTTAGCATCCCCAAGGGTACCAACCTTGTTTCCAGCTCATGGAAGACTTAGCAACCATGCTGTCCTGAGATGTACTCCACAACAAAGTCTAGGTGTGCTGGAAGACCCATTGCCCTGCAGGCCTGTTTGTACACACCAGGACAAGACAGAATATGCAGCTAGATGGGTAAAAGTGTAATTGAAACACTGTCATCCACACATGCAAACCTCAGGCATAAGAGACTAAGTATATCCTCAGTGATAATGTGTGTCTGTGGGTTTGTATGTACATGTGTGCAACTACATGTGGGCAAGGATCCCACTTTGACCACTGCTACTTTTCCACCTAAACCCTTTGCATGATGGTGGCAGGGATGCTGCATTTTTACTTGCAAAGGGAAGCTATGGCTGCAGTACTGCAGGAGGCTGCCTTGAAAATCTTGTTCTGGGATGAAGAAAACTTATTGCTTCAGAGTAGAAATGTCAGCTTTTGAAAGGGAGCATGTGCAGAGGCACATGAATCTTAATCATCCTGCACTCTCTCCTTCTGTATGTATGCATAGATGAGATAGTCACTAAATTTAGTAGTTGCTACAGTAGAAAGGGAATTATTGTTTTAAAATCAGGAACTAACACATTCTCTCCATTTTTCATTATTTACTTTATGCATTCTAATGTACATTCAAAAGCCAGGTTTCAGACACAAGCCTTGACAATGATTTGAGGGTTTTTTCCCTTTTTCCTAGAATTGTCTTTCATGTAATGCCTTCCAGACCAACTCAGCTTTTCATAAACAGTGTAGTGAAACTATAATAGCATTGCTGCAGGTTTGTTGAGAGTAAAGCCATATTAACTCTGATTGGCTGTTGGCTTGACAAAATTTGCCAGCAGTATGATGCAAGGTTACTCTTTTACTTTCTTTTTTTTTCTTTTTCCTCCCATCACCTTCCAAATTTCTTTCTCTTTTCCAGAGTATTATATCATTTGCCAATGTTTTTTCCAATGCACTTAGCATAATGTATCCCTTAAGCAGAGAAACAGCTGTATTTTGACATTCAGCAAAGATGAAGCACAGAGAATAATGACTCAAAATCAATGTAAGGCAATCAGAGTCGTCTTCTGAAAGGTGCATAAAGAATGTATACTTATGACTGCAGGCCAAGCTTTTCAGATCTGGAGGCCTAAAATTAAGCACTGAATGAAGGTGGGCCTGGTCTGCATCACCATATAGAAGTAAGACCACATTCATGAGGAAGAACTAGAAAGGAGGCATTCAGCTTTAGTGTGGGGTTTGTGTTTTTTTAATAATTCAGTCAAAAGTAAATGGTCTCTTTAGAGTAGGGAATGGATTGCTAGTTGAAGGGTTATTTTTCAAATGTCATATATAATCTCACAAGAAAACAAACTCCTCAGCATTCTTACAGTTTCTTAATGCATTCCAAGTGCCATCATAGCCAAGGGTAAGGAAAGGTAGAAAGAATCTTAAATAGGTTCTGTAAATAAAACCAGAGGGACAACACTAAAGCACAGACTTCCAATACAATTAAAGGCTGGGAAATCTTTTGCTGGTAGATGAGCACTGAAATTAATGAGTTCATAAATAGAGCTGGCCAAAGAGATGAATTTCCATTCTGTGATAATTTCCAAATTACCAGAATACTTTTCATCCTGCTTTGAGGGGAAAAGCCAAACACTGGAAATTTTTCACAGAACTGAAGTCCAGCCATATTTAGTTTCAGAAAATCTTAAACACGAGGTGTTTCCAAACTGAAATGTGTTTCCTAAGATTGCTGGCAGTCACCAACTGGATTGAACACAATTATTGTTAATAGTAACAGTGACAGCTGTGTATTACTGAATGTTAGTCTAAAATGTGTTAGTGTAGGGCTTCTGCATAACCACCATGATATTACTGTGCTAATTGCAGTCTGCAGGGGCCAGAGGTCCTCCAACGCCAGCTCCAGAGCAGCTCAAACTGAGCTGAGGAACTTAAAGGGCCTGTAACCTTCAACCTGAGGTCATTTGTGTGGTAGAAATGGTTCAAAGACATGACAATTGGAAATTCACCACAGACCTCCCATCCCAAAGCATGGAGATCCCTGCATCCCAGATGGACAGTTTCTCCAGCTGATTGGAAGCCTTGGAGCTCCCCAGTCCTCAATTCATTCTTTAGATGCCTCCCAAGGAGGCAGGAAAGGGACCGACTAGGAAAGCTGGCAAGTTTCTAACTGAAGCCTGCTGAGCATTTAAAGTTCAGTTCCTAGCTGTCATCCACCAGCATGTAAAAAAGGTCTATCCAGCTGCTTCCCCACACTCTTTGCCACTCTCTCTACATAGGAAGCACTGTACTAAGGCTGTGTACAGTTCACTTGCTCTGGCAGCCTGCTCTGGCTGCATTGGAAAGGATTCTTCCTCAGAGCACCCGCCTGTACAACCCCGCTCTACAGAAATAAAACCTTATGTGACCCAGGCACTTTGAAGTCTACAATGTGAAACCAGAAACATCATACATCTTACTTTACAAAACAAGCAGCAGCAAGTTCTATTCTTACGAAAAAGCCTATTCTGTTTCCTTTATTTTAAACTCACCCTACCAATGAGTCAGCTGACGTCTACACCATTAGACTCTTAATTCTTTGCCAAGATGATAGTCTCACTGCTGCCTGTAAAATCTCATAAAGAAATAAAAACCAAAACTACCCAATTGCTTATGGATTCTTTATCACTCATTTGATATCTGTGGCTCAATCTATTCCAGCCCTCTTGCTTTTTCTCACTCTGTGAAAAGGACAGATTCACTGCTGAATCTAAAATCTGAGCAACTGATCATTTCTAATAAGATCAGTTTCTGTGAAAGACAGAAGAGGTAATGTGTCAGCTCCATTACAGTCTGTGGGGATAAGATGGATGTTTCTTAAGCAGTCTCACACAGCATGATTAGAAGGGCTTTCCATATTAAAAGCCTTTAGTTACCCCAAAATATCTCTGTCTGTTGCTTTGTGATGGATTGACCCTGTCTGGCTGCCAGGTTCCCACCAAAGCCTCTCTATCACTTCCTTCAGGTGGACAGGGGAGAGAAAATAGAATAAAATCCTCATGGGTCAAGTTAAGGAGAGGGAAAGATCACTCATCAGTTACAGTCTTGGGGAAAGCAGACACCACTTGGGGAAATAATTTAATCAGTTACCAATCAGTTACCGATCGGAGTAGGATAATGAAAAAAACCCAGCAAAACTTAAAAAAACACCTCCCTTCCTGCTTTTCTAATTTTCCTTTTCTTTCTGCTTTCCTAATTTTTGTCATGGTTTAACCCCAGTTGCTAAATAACCACCACAGCCACTCTCTCACTCCCTTTTGGGGAGTGGGGGAGAGAACAGGAAGAGTAAAAGTGAGAAAATTTGAGGGTTGAAATAAAGACAGTATAATGAGAAATCAAAACCTGTGGACACAAGCAAAATAAAACAAGGAATTCATTCACCATTTCCCATGGACAGGCAAGTGTTCAGACCTCTCCAGGAAAGCAGGGCTCCAACACACGTAATGGTTTTTTGGAAGGACAAACGGCATCACCCCAATGTGCCCCACCATGTACCTCCAGGGGTTGCAGAGGGACAGCTGCCTCCCCATGGTCCTCACCACAGGCTGCAGAGGAATCTCAGCTCTGGTGCCTGAAGCATGTCCTCCTTCACCTTCCTCACTGACTGGGGAGTCTGCAGAGTTGTTTCAAACAGAAGCCACCCCTGTAGCCCCCACTACCTAAACCTTGCCATGCAAAATCAATCCATGACTCTCTATTTTTCCAGTAGAGGCACATGGCCTCTCTACCAAAGTGCTGCTTTCCTGGCTCCCTCAAAACGTCTGCATCCTCTTTCAGGCAGAAATTCCATTCCCTCAGTGTTTCTGTACAGCTCTCAGTAGGTTGTGCTTAACTTTTGGCAAAGTTGTTTCTTACTGTCTCTTCTATCCAGACCACAAACAATTTAAATACTCCTCCTAGAGACTCCTCCATCACAAAGTTGCAGAAAGATGGAAGAAAGCTCCCTCTCCAGCTATCTTTAAGAATTAATTAAGTGTACAACTTTGACTATGGACCACCCTGACAAGGCTTTATTGCCAGAAGAACCACACAGTCAGTTAGGCATGACTTAGAAGCTTAGGACAAAAGACTGGGAGGAGCATCAAATCCCATTTCCTTTTATTTAAGGAAACAATTTACTATAATTCCAGTCCTGCAATTATCATATAATTCAATTTCTCCTCAGACTTTATTTTGGTAGGCTAAACAAACAAAACTATCTTGGAGTTTGTCTACATCTGAGTCACAGTGCCAGCCTGGGCAGCCACAAGCCAGGTCTGACCCAGGAGCCTTGTCAAAGCCTTCACACGCACTGTGCTGGAGTTAATATGCCCTGCTGAGAGGCTGGGCAGGTTGTCTTGGGTAAAACTCTGGACTAATGCTGATCTATGGCTTTGATGAATGTTCCTTGGGAGATTTTTAATGAGACTACCCCATGAAATGATGCCCTTACAGAAGCTTCAGATCTGCTAAACACATATCCAGTGATGGGCAGGAGAGGAGCCGACATATCCCAGTGAGATGGGAGATGGCTTCTGCCTCCACTGGAAAACTATGCAATGCCTGTCTTGCATGTGCCAGACTTCTTGGGAAATGCAGTTCCACAAGACCTAGATGCAAGTCAGATTCATTCTCCTGAAAGACAGTGTGTGGCCCTCAAGCATGGAGAAACACAATTCTAGGTAATCGACAGGTGCTCTTAAAATAATGTTATCTTTCTCAGTCAATGATTTCTACTGAAAATATTAAGTAAGATTGGCCACATAGATCCTTTATGATTGCCTCCAGTAACTTCCTCTTAGCCTCAGAGTTCCCTTTTAAGCAAAACACATGAAGTTTTCCTTTCAGCCAGCTCCTTACTCACCTTGCAATTTTTCTTCTAATTCCCATTTATTTCAGTTTAACTAGTAATTTCCTATGTGGCAGCATATCAAACACTTTACTGAAATCCAGATAGATCTACTGTATTTCTCTAGTCTAAAAATCCATTTTTATTAAAGAAAAATATTGGGCTGAACTTCAAGATCAGCCTCTGGTAACCTAATATTGCATTTTATCCTATTTTCCTTTTACCTCCATGTGCTTAATTATTTTTTCTTTAAAATTATTCCTCCAATCTTTACTTCAGGCTATGCTAATACATTTGACATTACCCAGAACCTTTTCCCCCTCTTTTCTCTTCTCCATTTGCACAATACTACCAATTAGCCCAACTTATTAAATATCATTGTTAACTGGTTTTGAAATGCCAGTGCCTTCACAGTTTAGGCTAAAAATTTAAGCTCAATGAGTTTTGCTTTCAGCTCGAATGCCTTATTTTTGCTTGAGCCCTTACAGACATTAGTTGTGCTGTGTTTGGACTCTTGTGCTGCATCACTGTCTTTTTTAAAGGCTGAGGCTCCTTGTTTCACAAATTGCAGGGGTCTGGTCCAGTCCCAGCTAGCCTCAGGTCTGTGCAACCACAAAGTCATCTTATGATATCTCTAGTTCATAGTGATTTTGTTCTGTGAGGTGACACAGCTTGCTGAATGAACTTGCTGTTTATACGTGTTACTGGGATTTTTCATTCAGATCACTGTACACCTCTGAATGTGTAACATACACTGGGTTGCTTGAGAGCATTATATTTCTCAGTGCTTCAAAATCACAAATAATTTAGAGTTTTCTGCACTCGTAGAAGTACATAGTATGTAGGAAAAGTTGACATCTTCTGGAGTTTTGTGTAGATCTTGGAATAATCTGCAACACCATGGCATGGTTTTGATGTTTCAGATATCAGACTGATAACAGAGTTCTTAAGAAAGCACAGTACAACTTTATGGCAGCTATATGACTAAATCACATGTGAACTTGTTGTTCTTGAAAAGGCCAAAGAGCTCTTAAATTCTGGATTTGTTTCAGATTAAGAAACAAAAACCAAAACAAAGTTCTTGTTCTCTATTTCTTATTGACTAGATAATAAGAAGTTACTTTGAAATTACTTTGTACAGTTATTATTATTGGAAGGCTGTTTTCTACAGCACAGACTTCAGAGTCTGCAAAACAGCCTAGCAGTCCTCAATCTTTTATACTGAAAATAGGTTTCCTTGAAAAAGAAACCAAAATGAATGCCAAGATCAAAGAAACCTTCAGTAACTTTTTGGCCCTTATCTTTCTAAAGCACCTGCAGTGATACAGAAAGAAAAAAAACAATGAAAATCAATTCCTTCACAGGATTCTCAACACAGGCTGTTAGTGAGCCTTTGTGGAAAAGTGCAGACAAACACACACAAACCCATACACAGACACACACACAGCAAGCAAGAGGGGCCAAAGGAGCAGGTTACCCTGACAATAAAGTGATGTTAGCCAAATGTGACCTAATTTCTCCACAGAACCATCCAGGCAGAATTGCTTCCAAGGGATTTGCTTACACAGAGAAAAATCCTCTTTTTTGGTATCTTCATGTTGATTTTTTCAGGGGGAGAGGAGATTGTTTGTTTTACTTTTTTTGAAATTAGCACCCCAAATATTAACCCCTTCTTGAGTAAGTTATAATGTAGCTGTCTACCCACTTTTCCAAAGGACACTAGTTTGACCATAGAAGTCTATAGTCAGCAAAAATGCTCTAAGGCTCTACTCATATTTAAAGTTCTGTTGTTCTAGGAACCATGCAAGCATATGTGAAGGCATGGACTTTCCCCTAAATCACTTGCAATAAGTAAAGAATCCAGTCAAGATAAATCCAGACTAGAGCATGCAAAGAAATAGTAGAGAGCAGGACGTAATCTTAGCCACATCTATGTACATTAGAATGATTTATTGGGCCGTTTTTCATTCCAAAATGTACAAATAAATTAAATATGCAGGACATAGCTAGGAATATGTATGGCAAGTTGACAGTCTCCTCAAGCTGTCATTTTATTAGCTTGGCAAATAATGAAAGATACAATTCTGGGGAAAATTCTTAACTTGTAAGAGGTTGTTTGGATTATTCCAGAGGTGGCAATTTCCCAGTAATATCTATTTTTTAGATAAAATAACTGCTGCACTACACCAATGCAAGTGGTGCCCTTTGGTTATAATATTTAAAACATAGATTTTTCTTCCATAAGATGATTTTATAAGGGGAATCTAGCAAGGATCTGGGAAACTGTTGTCCACTCCTCAGAGTGACTTTCCCTTACCACTTGACAAACTGTTTATATGTAAAGAGTTTTTGGTAAGCTTCCTTTCCCATCCTGAATTCACTCTGAAATATTTAATAATTCCATGACAAATATAGCTATTACTATATTCTGAGTGAATTTTGTCCAGTACAGAGTAAATACATTAATGGCCTGGTTCTGTACTATACAGAAATTATAGCAAACTCACTAAAAAATGCAAGCTGTAACCATAAGCCAAAGTAAAGATTCAGATATGACAGGGATGATGTATGTGCATGACTTATTTCTGTAGGATCTTCTTATAAAGCCACAGTATGACCATACAAAAGACGTGCAATTATTATATGCTTTGGGGTTTAAATTGAAATTGGGCAATTGTTTTTTTGGTTAAAATTCAAGAGTCTGTACTAATGACTGGCAAGGTATTAGGACACTGTTTCAATAAAAATGTATCTAAGTCCTTCTAGTATAGATATAGATATATATAGATATATGTATGTGTTTGTGCATGTATATGTATATATATATGTGTGTGTGTGCATATAAACAAAGTGGTATAATTCTCTTCAGGGAAAACTCAAATATATAGTCTTTAAAACTCTGAAAAAAACATTAATCTCTGGGTTTTGTATTTCTTTTTAATATGTGCCCATGCATGATTTGTAATCATCTTTGAGTGCTGATAAGGAACATTCCAAAGTCTTCTGAAAGTTGCTTTACTTCTTGATTACCCATTTAACACCATGGCTTGTTGAGCAGTATCCAAACCCATACAATTACCACACATGGTTTGTTTCAGGAGAGAGTAGAACTGGGGTGCCACAAACCACCTCAGCATCATGCTGGATTAGGGACTGGTTACTTAGGGGCACCTTCACCTGTGGACTCTCTGGAAGAAGCACATTTGTGGTTGGACACTGATGATCTCTATAAAATGAGAGGATTTCCAATTGCAGCAGGATAGAAAAAACAACATTAAAAGAAGAAAAAAAATTACAAATTTTGAAGAAAGACAACATTTAGGAATGTTCTGCAAGACTGAGGGCTGGGAGAAATGAGATCTGAAATTCAGGCACAGTTGCTAAACCACAGCAACATACAGGAGAATGCCACAGAGAGACCAAAATGGCTGTAAAAGAGGAACAGTTCAATTACTTTGTCTATATAGTTATTCACAACCATTCGTGAGTCCCTAAACTGTCTGGGACATCTTCACAAAATGGGCAAATTATAACATATAGAAAAACCAGGAGATCTAAACCAACATCTGAGTGCTAGAAAACATACTCTAAGAGCACTAGATGATTCTGAGTGGACAACAAACTCAGCCTTAATGTTTTTCTAGACTGGGAGCAGAATATGGTTTTGAAGAGCTGCAAGGGTCTTGAAAATTTAACTTTGTCTTATTGAGTCTTCTTACTGAACAAAGTTAGAGTAGATAAAACCAAGAAGGATACATAAAACTGCTCTAAAATTCTTACATTCCCTAATCCTGAGGACAAACAATTTATCTTCCCAAGGCTATCCACAAATGAGCAAAAATGCTCATTGGTGGAACTGCTCTGTGATGTAGTCACTCAACACTATTACTCTTCATATTTTCCATGCCTTTCTCCCACTCTCTTAGCCCTATTTCCTCACTAGCAGTGTTACAATCTAGCCTTACTTCGCTTTACATTTCAGCATTTTGTCCCTTCCTTTCCTTTCAGAGTAAAATAATTGCTTCTACATATTATAACTCATCTTGTTAACTAAACTATTTTTTTTTCATTCTTTGTTATTTTCTTGGCCATATATATCTGTCCTCTCTATAGTCACTGTCTATTTCACATTTTTTCAAACATTTTATCATGGATTGCAAAGGTGGGGTTTCAAGAGATAAATCTGCTTTAAACATTGCTTGTTGTCAGGCTTTCCTTCTCTATGTTAAGGATTGCCTGTTTGCTGTTTGGCTTTTAGGATCATGGAGAAAGTTCAAGATGCTAATCCCTCCTCAAACAGTCCTCCATCATTCAGCACTTGCTTGTGTCTTCAGCCTTCATCTTGTCTCTCAGGTCCAGCTAAGCTGTTTAGTTCAATGTTCAGGACACACAGGTGCACATCACCTTTGCTGCACTTCATCTCTGTTACATGTAAGGAGCTGGTTGTGATCCCAGTTATGTGGGCAGAGGTTTAGGACTGATCCAAACTCTGTCTCTGCTACTTCAAAATCCAAACAAAAAATTAGCAACAGAACAAGTGTAGCCATGGAGATACTTCCTTCCTTTTATCCATGCTGTCTGACACCAGGAAATCTGTAAATTAAAGCTCAGTAGCACTGAGAGATTTGTCTGTACTGATAAAACTAACAGAGAATACAATGGATTACAGTGAAGGCCATTGATATCAGTACCTGCTGATACTGGTTCAGATCTCCTACTGTGTTAAGGGCAAAAGACCACACATTAAATGTTAGACAGACAGGTCATTGGCCCATTTTTTTCCTGTGATTTTCTCGGGCTTGATGCTTTCTCCACGCATTTTCTGTTCCAGCAAATCACCTACCACACAGGATGAATTTTATGCGATATAAGCCTTCTGTGTATCAGACATTTTCCCATAAGTTTGTTATTCCAATGAAGAATTCAGTTTTCCAAACAAGAATTTCTTAGGGGAAACGACTGCTACACAGGAGAAAGTGAAATTATTAGGATCTCCATGTTTCACAATGGCTGAGCATTTACTTGTAAATATTTTAGTTTTAGAGAATGAAACTGAACCTCTTTTGTTTGCCTATCCTCCATTGTTTGAAATAAGATCTCCCTTTCACAATGAGTCTCAAAAAAATGATAATTTAATGTTTCATACATCTTGCTTCATTTTGGAATACTGGCACTCACCTCTGGTTTAAGTTGAGAATTTTTGTCTATTTTTGGCATCTATAAAGTAGCACATTGCATCCAACTGCAGATGGCCTAATTCCAATACATTTCAAGAGCTGTTGTCTTATTTTCAGGTATTTCTGTTAAAGTCCCTTTAGCTCCCTTCTAACACAGGAAGTATTTTAATATAGAGACAGGTATTTTTATTTCATAAGAATTTTAAACACTGAAAGACAAGGGAGGAAGGAACTGGCAAGCAAATGGCTTCCTAAAAATGAATGTGAGATTCAGCTGAACTTTGCATATATTTCAAAGCGATGGTTTCAAATGTTGTATTTTTTCAAAACCTCCTTCCAAATCTACATTCTGCCATCTTCCTTATGGGGCTGTTTCTAATGGTTTGACCAGACACAACTAAAATTTTAAAGAATTCAGTAATTAACTGACTTTTCTTTAGGCTCTTTTAGAAAGCTGGCAGTTTTGGCCGAGACCGAGGGCAGCACTTCGGAGTCTCAGAATGCTTGGTTTTCCACAGACAAAGCAGGTCTACAGACATCTGGCCACAGATCAGAAATGGATAGATGAGAAGGAAAGCTCAACGCTACTGCTACTTAAATATTTATTTATAGCATTCTCACGGCATTTGTCAAAGAGCAGAAAGTGCTTAGCCCTCCATTTAGCAAATGCCATTAAACCATCTGCTATAAGCATTCCCTCAAGCAGGGCTATCACACAGACACCTTGGCTGAACTGCCTGCCCTTGAATGCTGTAACAGACACAGAAGGTTGCAGGGAAGTGCTCTGAGGGGATATCCTATCATACCCATTAGCAATTTTTCTTAAATTGAAAACCTTGTGCAATCCTTGTTGGTCATGGTCAATCTAGGTTGACAGGGCTGGTTTGTTTGAAGTTATTTAATATGCTAAGCAAGAAGGATCAGCTTTATGGATAAGACTGAGAAGTTTCATGGG
Organism: Aegithalos caudatus; assembly: GCA_013389925.1. Classification (NCBI taxonomy): domain Eukaryota; kingdom Metazoa; phylum Chordata; class Aves; order Passeriformes; family Aegithalidae; genus Aegithalos; species Aegithalos caudatus. The sequence goes on along the minus strand of WEIU01007849.1, from coordinate 272,694 downwards.
CTTGGGAAGAATTCTCACCACCTTGCTGACCTTTTGCTCAGAAGCTATGGTTACATTTCAAATATCTCACTCCAAATTATTTCCAGTTTTCTGAATTTATTTATTGAAGCATTGCAGTCCAGAAATTCTAGTTTCTTGGCATTTAAGCCATGGGATAACTGGCTTAAAGTGCCTTAATTTGCTTCAGAGAAAAGGTTCCTATAGATTGTATACACCTTTCTCTACAGAATCTCACATTAAAATCAGGGTGAGTGGAAAGAAGGAAAAATATTTTTTCAGATTTAAAGCCCACAGAGTTGACAAAGCTCTTTCATTTCCCAGTTCTATGGAAATTCCTGTCTTACTTGTGCTCATGGAAGGACTTATGTGATAGTGTTTTCTGTTGTAACAAGTGACAATTACAGAGGAACCCTTGGGATAATCTTCATTACTGCAAGTCCCTACTTCTCTACTTCTAACCCAGAAAGAGTGGGACCGTTACAAACATGGAAAGGCTTTTTGCTCAGCATTGATAAGGCTCCTTCTTACTTCCAGCTTTTGACTTGTCCCTCCTGCATAATTGTGCATGAATAATATGTATGTTGTGAGGGTGTGTTTCAAGGGAAATGCAGCACTTGGCAATCAAGAAGGAAGCACACACTGTGCTTAATGATTAGTTGGCATTTCACCACACATAAATCTATTATGGGATTAAAAATCTATCACAAGATAAAGCCATTATGGGAATAAAAATCTATCACAATGCCAGCTGCAGCAAATGAAATGCGCAGCTGCAGGGACTACATGGTGAGAGTTCACAGCCCCATCCACCTGTGCTGAGATTATAGGTACAGGATAAATTTCCTGAGGTCTTCCCTGGGAAAATGAGGTACAAATGTTTAATTTTGGATTATATTTAAAAACAGAGGTTAAGGAAACGCTGAATGCAAAACTTTAGGATAAGTAACAATAAACAGCTTTGTCAATCAGCAGAATGAGGCATCAAACTATCATTCCTTACATCTTACACACACAGAGAAGCGGCTGATGGTTTGTTAGTCTGAGACACCAAACCACCCCCACTGACTATCTCTTTTATCCCCACTTAAATGTCTTGTTTAGTTTTTATTTAATTCATAAGTTTTCTTTTTGGATAACTTCTTTTTAAAACTGACATCTAGATCACTGTGGAAAGAGTCAGTATTATATTTTCCTTTTGGAGTCGTTGGTTGGGAGGGGGGGATATTTTACAATATAGTAGCTTTTCTCCTGTTCACAAATAGTTTCCTGAAGAAAATCTGACCAGTTTATATGTATCTGTTTGATTATTTCTTCATTCAAATACATATAGATGTATAATTTTACCATTGTTTGCATCTGTGCTTAAAGGTGCATGAAGTATGTAAAAAGTCACCTGTTACAGATGATCTGAATGAATGACAGAATCATTAAAGTTGTCTGGGTTTTTGGCTTTTGCTGCAGAAGAACTTGCAATAAGAGGTGAAAATATCCCTTGTGCCACTACTTTCCTTCCCTGCTAAAGAAAATAATAACTTTAAGCATCTTTTCTCCAGTCCTTGCTGACAGAGCACTAGAGACATCAGCTGTAGTACCTGGAAAATCATTCCAAGATGTTCTGTATGCATTGTTATCATGGGAATTTCCATTACCACCTGTTGGAGGCTGGGTATTGTTTCCTTTGTGTTAGTTGATTTTTTTTCCTTTAGGCTGCTAGGAAGCTAATTGCTGGCTACTTAATCAGAACAAAAGGTGGCCAAGCACGAGTTTTGAAGTTGATATTTTCTGATAATGGGCCGTTAGGGCTCACCAATGACATGAGACATTCCATCATCCCATTGGGAGATGCTCCGCCCAGCTGGGGGGGCCCAAGCATTCCTACCTAGATAAAAAGGGGAGACAGGAACAGCAGGACATCCTTTTTCCACTGGATTCCTTGAGGAACACTGGACCCATCTCACCACCACTGGACTTTCTACAGGATCATCTCTACTCCACAGAACTGTGTTTGTAACTCCAGGAGTATTCATCTGGACTGCTTCTAACACCCTGAACAACAGGGTATCAGGTCACATCCCTGACTCTGTCAGGG
>WEIU01007849.1:232967-262217 GCA_013389925.1 Aegithalos caudatus | reverse complement strand
TGTAAAAAAAAAAAAAAAAAAAAAAAAAAAAAAAAAAAAAAAAAAAAAGTAAGAGGGAAGCTAAGAAAGAACCTTGCTCAGTCTTCACATCCCTGGACAACATGTTCCAATATTTGGCAACTATTTTAGTTAACAACCTAATAGCCTATCTAAACCTCCCTGGCACAACTTTACACCATTTCTTCCTGTCCTATCACTTATTACATGGGATCCCCAACTGGCTACAATCTCCTTTCAGGTGGTTGTAGAGAGTGATAAGTCACTCCTGAGCCTCCTTTTCTCAAGACTAAACACTCCCAGCTCCCTCAGCCACCCTTCAGAAGACTTGTGCTCTGGACCCTCCACCAGTTCCATTGCCCCTCTCTGGACACACTCCAGCACCTCAATGTCTTCTGTAGCATGGTGCCCAGAACTGAACACAGTTCTTGAGGCATGGCCTCACCAGAGGAGTGACCACAGAGGAATGTTCCTGCTGGCCACACCATTGCTGATCCAGGCCAGGATGCCATTGGCCTTCTTGGCCACCTGGGCACAGCTGGCTCATGTTCAGCTGCTGTTGACCAGCAACCCTATGTCCTTTTCCCCTGGGCAGCTTTCAGCCACTCTGTCACCAGCCTATAGTGCTGCCTGGGGTTGTTGTGACTCAGGTGCAGGACACAGCACTTAACCTTGTTGAACCTCATACAGTTGACCTTGTCCCATTGATCTAGCTCATCTAGACCCTTCTGACCCCCCCGGCAGATCCAAATTTTCACCAAAATTCAAGTGGATATTAACTCCATTCACCACCACCCTCTGGACCCAGACATCCAGCCAGGTTTTTATCCAGCAAACTGCACCTTTTCAAGCCATGAGCAGCCATTTTCTCTAGGAGAGTGTTCTGGAAGATGATGTCAAACACTTTCCTAAGTCCAGGTGAACAACACCCACAGCCTTTCCTTCATTCACTTGTCATAGAAGCAGATCAGGTTGGTCAGGTTGGACCTGTCTTTCATAAACCCAGGCTGACTGGTCCCAATCCCCTTGTCGTGTACGTGCCATGTGATGACACTCAATTTGTTCTTTTATCTTCCTTGGCACTAAGGTCAGACTGACAGTGCCCTAGAGTTTCATTCCAGCTCTTCTTGTAGATGAGTGTTACATTAGCAAACCTTCTATCACCTGGGATCTCGCCAGTTAGCCAGGACTGATGACAAATTATTGCATTTTATGAATAGTTTACATTAATAGAGGAATATTAACAAATCAATATACAGCAGACTGATTTGGAGGGAAGGATTAAAATTTTTCGCCACTTTTTAACTTTCTTAAACATACTGCCTAAGCAAGCCAAGGCATCTCACAACAAAACAGCTAAATGACAGATTTCAGGCTATTTGTATGTCACCTGTACCATGCTAACCTTGAACTGCCTTCTCAGGGCTGTAGCCAAGGATAAGGATTAAAGGATATGTACAGGGCCAACAAAAAGGTTTATGGTTGTATTGGTCACAGCAGTAAGAATGTGGGTCCTACACGTTATTCTCATGCTTTATGTAATACTGGATAGATAGAAGGTATATACTTGTACTGCTCTTCCTTCTCCACCAAATTAAAGATTCCAGCCTCTACTGCTCCATGCAGTCACTTTACTAATTTTTCAGGTAATGAAATTGTGCATTACATCCATTGTATCCATATTCATGCTCCTTTTGATCTCAGGATAAAAAATTAACAGGAATATCAGAGAACAGGCAGCAACTTCAATTAACCAGCAACATAAAAAAGAGTGAAATTCAAAGCTGTCACAAATAAGCCAATTACTATAAAATATCACACAACAAGTTGACATCATGCACAAATAAGTAAGGAACCATCTTCAGCTGTCCACAAGCATGAACATCAGAAAAAGGACAACAGTCACGTTATGGGTGAGTTCAAATAACTCTTTATATGTGTGTCCTGTAAAAACCATGTTCTTTAGTAGTATTCACATGCATGAACCACAAAAAGACAGGTGTAAGTGCAGTGATGGTACATCCAAATTGCATTTCTTCCTGGGAGACTGAAATCTGAATATCTATTGAGAAAATCTGCCATCACCAGCACGGTAGTTCCATCAGAAAGTGACATGAAATACTGCAGGACATTTCATTAAATGAGAAGAAAATAACAGCAATTTTGATGTGTTCTGAAAAGGATAAATAAGTGGGAATTCTGATTCAAGCACTGTGTGGATTGACAAATGCACTAGTAAAAAACATCCTCAGCTCACCCCTCATCATAATAGGTACTCTGGTTTGACAAGTAAGAAAGCCTGTTGGGGAAACAGCTGGCCATCTGACTCTCACTTTCTTTATCATAAGACTCCAACACCAGGTTCAGTTACCACACTTCAGTGAAATACAGTGCCTCAGATGAGCTGCAGAAGCAGGCCAGGAGTCACTTTCAAACTTTATCTTTCAGCAGTTAATTGTGTTCACTTGAACATCTTTTACAGAATCACAGAACATTCTGAGTTGGAAGGGACCCACAAAGACCATCTCTTAAGTGAATGGTCCATACAGGGATTGAATTGACAACCTTGACACTATTAACACCATGCTCTGACCAGATGAGTAGATCTCTATCACAGTTTGAGGACATTTTTCAGTTTTCATTTGTGATGGGCTGGGAATACTCCCAAAAATGTGTATAACCATTCAGCTGATGTGATAAGCAAGCACTGTAAATGACATTCATCTTGAGGTCTGGAAGCTCTAGGACACGACCATCACTCAGCTGGTTGCAAAAACCCAGCAGATAGTGACTAATGAACTCAATGGTTATAGGAAAAGAAGATTATAAATGGAAAAGAAAACCCGTGGAAATCTCAATGTATATGTAAAGCAAGAGTACTACAAGTAAAAAAAAGTGTATTCAGACCATTTAGTTTTCACCAGCAGCATCCCAAGGAGATTCCCACTTCCACATCTCAGATTAAGGATGCTGCACTTGTTGCAATGCCAGCAAAATAGAGAATAAAAAGAAAAGTTCTCAGGAGTAAAGTAAGCCTTTTGTGCAGTAGATACATATTTTAAATGAAACTAACAATGAGGCCTTAGACAGGTGTAAAAAAGGCTGAGTTACACATTGGTCCTTCTAGGGAGACATTTTAGGAAACTGGTATCTCTGGCACACAGTTCCCTAGTCAGTATGCATGTAGGTACAAACTCTAAACCTGTCAACAATGAATTAAGAAATTGACTGAGAAAATCCCTCAACTGTTGTTTCTTTTTTCTTCACCGTTGTTTCCTTACAAGCTGCAAGACTGTAAAGTTGCAAGTCTCTTGCCATAAGGAATTTAATTAAAATGCTGGTTTGAAACCATTTAGCTGCAGTATCATCATCTTGCAATTACTCTGTTTAATCCGTACTATGTTAACTAACCACAGATGTTTCCCTTGGCTCATCAGTGATTCTTTCTGAACTTATGTTCCTCTTCAGAGGAGCTGAGCCCTTCCTGGAAGGCAGTGCAGAATTTTCATTTATCATGCTTCTCTCCAAGAAAGTGTTGCTGTTGATAAGTATCAGAGAACTTGACTGCTTTCGAACACCACATGTTCCTGCTCTTTGCTCTGAAATTATGTGTTTTTCTAAACCAAAGCTTGGTTTCATTTACAATAATTTCAATTCAAAAAGATGACCTAAACTGGCAAAGGTTGCACGGCAAAAATAAATATTTTATAGCTTCTCATGGCATCTTTCAGGTCGGGATCTCAGACCTTAGAACATTTACTCTTACTTAAACTTTACCCTTCTGTGGGGGAATAAACATCTTAAAGGTGAATAAGTGAAGACAGAAAAAAATTTACTATCCATGGAACTTCAAAAGAAAACAGGTGAGATTGTGACAACTTGGGGAAAAATATCTCTTTTTAAATGTGTAATCCTGACCTTTCAGCATTTAGCGTGGCTATTTAATTCCTAACATGATATTTTCTTTTAATCTCACACTGGTTTCAACCCGTAAATAGTCACTCCCCATCTTGAGAAAAGGATTTCTTAAAAAGCATTCTTAAAAGAAATGTACCAATTGCAGTCTCACTTGTCTGCCTTTCTTTGCTTAATCAGAGGAAGATGATTCTTCAGAGTAAAAAGGAAAAAATGGAAGAAAAAAGGTTGAAGAATTCTTTGCAGTCACCCAAATTCAATTCCAAACTGGCTTTTTCCCATGTTACCTCAGACTTTTGAGATATTGATATATAGATATAATGCTTATAAATTTATATATCCCCACAAAAGGTAGAGACAGTAAAAGTGAATTAATTTTTCAATTTAACAGTAAGCTCTGTTCATTAATGAGCCTCACCCTCATGAGCAGTCAAGTCTATCATTATCTCCAAGGAAATAGAAGAACTCAGTTTGTTGTCAACTGTTGGTGATACTTGCTATCAAGTGGACTAATGAGAATCAGGTGCAAATAAATTCACCCCAGTAATGGAAAAGAACAAGAGCTATATCTTTATTTTCCTTTAAATAAGATATGTCAACAAGAAAAAGGAAACAAAATATCCATATCATCCATTCGAGAAATGGAGAAAAGTTTGAAGTGTAAACTAACATTTTTCTCACATGCCATGGCAGAAATAATTACTACAGCCCTACATTTATATTTTCTTATACCAGAATACAGTGGAAGAGCATGTGGGAAATTAGTGATAGGGTATACATTCTCAAATTTCTGCTTAAAATCCAAATGTCATTCCATTCATAAACAATGGCAGAAAATGGGACAGGCAATACAAAAAAGGCAGTACATGCTAACAAAACAACATCATGCCACACTAGTGTATTTTCCAAAGGAGGGAGGAAGTTGCACTTTATAATAAAGTATACCTTGCCTTTTGTTAGTAATTTGTTAGCTATAATGTTAGCATTCAGGCATGGAGAAATACAATACAGTGAAATCATTATAGACTATATTAACTTGTTCAAGCTGTCATAGGAAAAGAGAACATATGGGGTTTTTTGGAAGGACTTTAGGTATCACCTTAAGTATCACCCACAAAATAAAGAAACCATTTCCTTATAAACAACATAGGACTTGATTGCTTCAGATGGCAGCTGCCAGTGGGATTAGAGAGAATTTAGTTTCTAACTAGTGTAAAGGGATGTCAGATCTTTACTGAGAACAGAACTTGTAGCTACTGTCTGAACAAGTGATTAATCAGCCTGTTAAATGATTCTATAGTTTGCAAAGAGCTCTTAGAAAATCCTTTCTCTAATGAAAGAGTAAGATGAGGTGATTCCTTGACGCTAGACTAAAACAATGTGAATGAATTCAACTGGCCATATCAATTCAGTTTTCCTAGTGAAAATCTGGGCTAACTTCATTGAGTTTTTGAAAATTATACTCACATAACCAAAAGCTGCTGGCTGCCTACCTATGACTTAGGAGGCATGTCATAAGAAGGAAAGCAGTCCTTTATTTTTATCAGTCACTGACATCATAAACCATTGGCTTCAATTTATAGCAGAGACTAGTTCAAAATTGCACTTTATTAATAGAAACAAATGACAAATACTCTACTACCAATATTAATGTGGATTTCATTTCTATCTACAAGTGTTGGTCTCAAAATAGGTGTTCATTAAAAAACTCTTTTCAGCTTTCTTCAGTCCAAATGTTTCTTAGAAGAATGGTCCTCAAAGCTTCTGTTTCTTGAGGGTCTGTCAAGGGGTATATGTTTATGTACCATGTACCAGGTTTTTACTGCTCCTAAAAAAGGAATTTTCACTTTTGTGATGAGTAGCCCAACATTTCATTCATATATATATATAAATATATATATATAAATTAAGGCCTACTATAAGTAGGACTCACTTGATATAAAAGATTGCAGATCTGTCTTTTGCTTAGAACCTGAAGGCCCTCAAAAGGACAGAAATACTTCTTTGAAGTAATTTTCAGTATTTGAAGTTGCTGACAACAGATGCTAAAGTATTTTTTCACTGCTTTTTCGCTGGCATGTGTGAAGGGCCTTAAAGCCATGAAGTGGAAGACTCAAAACAAACAAAAAAGAGAGAGTTTATACACAAAATGTGTAAGTTACAAAACTCCTTGATACAGGATAGTGACAGCCAGAATTTTACATAGGTATAAGAAGACACTGACATGTACATTGACAAGAAATTCACAAGGGGTATTAAATGCACAGAAACCATTTCTGCCTCAGAAAGTCCCTGTGCCACAAGGCATTGTCAGCTGGGACTTTTCTCAGAGCAATATTCATTGTATCATTCCTCTAATCTTATCTTTTTTTCACAGACATTTGTTTGAGACCATTGTTCAAGACAAGAAAGTGACCTAATACAGCCTCAGTTCTCTGATGTCCATTGGCTTGTTTTCATATACAAAGCATAAAATGGGCTTTAAAACAACAAATACTGGAACAGATGCTTATGTCATGGCCTGATTCTCCTCACTTCCCAAGACTTATCTGTTCTGTAGATCACGTGAGATACCTTCTAAGTTCATACTGTTTTCAGTTTCTGGCTTTTCTTTCCTTAGAAGGAGTTAAGAGGGAGGACAAGCCCTCTTCTCTCTTGGTTGTATAACTGTCTTTAAATGTTTACCAAGATATAGCTTATCTCTGGCAGTTTTTCTCTTCATTTGCTTTTCTTACAGCCCTGTGTTTAACTAAACAAACAGCCCAACAGTCATCCCAACGGTCATGTCAACACAGTGTACTCATTAACTATTTTTGCAGCTCCTCATCCATCACTGTGGATATTAGAGCTTGACCTGGACATGGAAGTCATTGTCTTTAAGGACAAGCATCTGTGTGGTTTCATGCTCATTCAGCTGAGTGGGTTTGAAGTGATGATAAGCACAGCTGGGCTTATTTAAATGTGGAAGATTATAATCTAAAATGCATTTCAAACACATAGATTCAGATCTTCATTTTTAAGAAGTGCAATTAACTACTGAAAATGAGCTAGCAAAGGAAGTAAGGGGGCTGTCTGTTTCCTGGAAACTTTATGGCTAGTTAGATGGGAATGATTTAATCAAATATGTGAGATACAAATATCACTTCTATCACAGGAGGAAAAGGATGAAGGGGGTAAGATTGATGCTTTATGCTTTACCACAGGTGACATTAAAATGATTCATTCTGGCCTATATAAGATATCTCAATTTCAAAATCATGTTCTAGTGGAGCAATCTTCCCTCTAGTGTTTCCATTTTAAGCATGAAGACTTGGATCATTTATAGACCTTTTTAAATCTTCCATCAGGTTACATTAATTGGTAAGATCAAATATGAAATGAGAGAAGGTAGGAGAGTCTTTCCATTTTGCTTTTACTTATCTCTTTTTAAGTTCTTTTTATCTCCTGTTAAATCACTGACCTGATAATTGATCATTTAAAAAGTAGTATCTGATCTACCTTTTATACTACTCCAAAGATTTTTCTTTTTGAGCTGCCACAGTCATATTTTAAAATATTTTCTAGTGATTTGTTATTTACTTGCTGTACAGTTCTTCATTCAAACACTGCAGTGTTTATGAATTTTCATACAGCAGCTGTAACCATACTTGATATCAGAAACAATACATGTAATTACAGATGTACTTTTACCAATAAAATCCCTCTTCAATAAAATCCCAAGTTCAATAAAATAACAGCAATTCTACAGATAATTTGGCATGTAACAATGTGAGGTTTCTAAATGTATTTTTCTTGCATTTTGAAGTTGTGTATGACAAAACAGAATGGAAAAAAAAGATTTTTTTTTTCATTTTACTGTAAGTGAAAACAGTGCTTGCACCTTCAACACTGCTCAATACTTGTTCTTTAAATATGAGGAGGGAGATCATTCTTCCTCAGCTGAGTGCTCCGGGTATAACCCAACTAGAACTAACAGCACTGGATTGGGCATGAGCAGGGACACAGCTCCATATCCCAGTGTCTGGTGTCTTCCAGGCACTCAGGACTGGACTGGGGAAGCGGCAAGTCATGTGCCCATTAGAAGAAAAATTTGATGAGGAGTTAGAAATCCACAGGGANATATGCATATATGCATATATGCATATATGCATAATAAAAATATATATAATAAATAGTGCATAATGGAAATAGAGGCATAAGTTTTGTATTATTAGCAGGTTATGAGATTTATTAATATTTCACTAAAATGAAATATTATTTTTCCTTTTGAAGAGAAGGATATGTGTGTTTTTTCAACAAACCAAAAAGAAAACAAAATTTACACACTTGTCAAAGCACAATATCCAAAGGAATCCCAAGCCAAAGGCTATTTTCTTACTTTCTACTGTTAAATATATCGATTTTTTTCTAAAAATATGAAAAAACAAATATTTCAAAATATCCATAGTGGAAAATACTTAATGCAAGTAGGTCCTTGAAGTGCAATCTAATTCAACAGCAGATACTCCAAAACAGATACATATTGAAAAAATATATTTATACCTACTCTGTAATTATGTACAGATAATAAATGTGGTTTACTTCTGTATTTTATTAAATCTTAAGTATTCATAGATGGAGCCATGCTGTGCAGATTTCTCATTACAAGAATACCTTTTAGGGAAAAGCATTTTTCCTTTGTACAGCCAAGAGGGAATGGCTTGGCACAGCAAAAGAACTGGATAAGCACTAATTTGCTACTCATCCATACACTTAACAGTGATAACTGTTTTCTGACAATGAGCTCCTTGCCAGGCATGCCTCTTCTTGTGAGTCTGACCTGTGCTTTTTAACCCCATGCACTAAATTCAATCCTGAGCAAAGCTCACAGGTCCGTGCATGGATATGTTGGGGTTTGGTTTGCTTGCTCTGAAGGCAGAATTTCTGATCCATCAGCCCAAACAGTGCTCTCCATTGAAGTGAGAAACAGCCTGGTGCACTCTGGCCAGTTCCCAGTCAGCACCCATGACACCAGGGCAGTGGAGACTGGGACAAGGTGAGGGATCCTCAGCTGGTGTGTCACTGCAGCTGCTGTGCCACTGGCTGCAGGGATCTAGCACATGAATCACCAGCCACAGTGTCTGCAAGGCTGCAGAAAGAGAAAGCCCTGGTCAGAAACACACCTATAGCCTATCCTTTAGAGCTCTGTTGTGCTGCTGACAGTCACTCAGGAGTGCCCCTGCCCCAGTCCCTTAGGGGTGTACATATGCTTCCCCACAGCAGCACTCCATTCTGATTCCAAAATGAGCCTGCTGAGGGGCCCATGGGCTCCTCCAACTGCTCAAAGTGGTGGTACACACCAGGGTGTTCATGAAGGTCCCAAAACCACCCATGGCTGGCACAGGGCAGTTCATGGCCCCCACAGCCTCCTGCTGCCCACACCCTGCCACTCATGGCCAGCAAAGCATCTGTGAAACAGCCAAATTGAAAAGCAAAAGATAAATGGCACTTTCTTAATGGCAGGATCAAGCAAGGGAACGTGGTTTTCCCATGGTCACCCAGCTCAGGGACATGGTTCTCCCATGGTCACCCACCTCCTGCTGTGTTTTTGGAGCGACTCTCCATAGCCTGTGCTTCAACACTCCTGAGCAGTTCAGGATTGTTCAGTGGTCCCAGCTGATGCCTCGTGGCCTCAGGAGGGGTTACTGAGAAGAAGCATTAATGGGTTTTGATAATCTGGAAATTAATTACATAGTAATATGATTTATTGCTAAACTAGGACTGAAACTATTTTTTCGTGGCTGGTGTACAGTACTCTGAAGCTGCCAATGTCACTGACACATGATGTCATCTTTTGGGCCAGAGAGAAGCTTTCAAAAGCAGACTCCGAAATTACAGTTCTTATTTTAATAATTCATCACAGTTTTCTTCATGGTCAAGAATGCCTTTTGTGAATGATCACATTGTGGGGATAATTAGAACAATATGAAATAAATGGGATGAGTAAACGTGTTTTTCTAACAAAAATCAGAATTGAACAAGGAGCACTCTTTTGTGACTGGGTTTCTATACACAGCAAGGGTGTTTATAGCAGTATTGATGGCTTGTGATTCAACCTTAAATTAAGTTTCTGGCTGGATTATACTCTATATCAACAGGAATTAAAATTTTAGTACCAGTCCTGTATTTAATTCCAATACTGGTGGAGTTGTGTGTTTGTTTACATATTTTGATCCAAGATAAAATCTCAATGACAGTAAATAAACAGTGTCATGAAATCACTATTTATTTATCACTGCTAAGGGAATTCATTTGTGTTGAACTGTTTTTCTAAAAGGGTTTTTAAGGGTTTTGTGGGTTGGTTTTAGTTTGTTTTCTGTTGGTTGCTTTTTTTTTTTTTTTTTTAAACAAGTATTTTAACTTTATTACCATGTTACTGAAAATACTGGCTTTGCACTGAATACTGCTCTCACTTGTGTCCTCCTATGTAGCAGACTTTTAGTTAGTAAACACACTTTGAAAGTAAGGGTTCCAAGTACTGGTATTTGCTTACAATCTCACCTTTGGGGAAAATATTTATTGAGGTTGGGCATCCTGTGGAAATTTTCTTTTCTCCTTCTATAAAACATAGGAGTTAAATAGTTTTACTCTACTTTTTTGTTCTGCTATTTTAATAGTGCAATTATTACATATAGATACATAATGGGAATATATAACAGGAAGAAGGAAAACTTGCTTAAACTGTAACTTTAGTGGTATGCAAGGACAACTGTGTATGACTGTGCTATGAAGTTTGAAAATAACCTTAGTTTTAAAATTTTAACCATCAGAAAACCAAGGTTGTGCTTATTTTCACAATAAATGATGGGAGGCAAAAAGCCGAACTTATTTAAAGACACAAACTGGCAGAAAATTTTGACAACAAACGAGTTTTGCTTGGAGGAGGAGGAAATAAAATTTTATGTGATAAATGAAACGGGTTTCTTCCATGGTAGCAGTTTTCAAACTAACCTGTGCAAAGAGCCAAGACTTTCCTGAGTATGAACTAGGAGGCCATGTTTCCAAACCCTTCAATCTCCACAACTAAACAAGGACTTGGGTACAGCCTTGGAATGGGCTTTTACAAAGACTTGTGAAAAGGAGGGTGAAAGACAGAAGTTTCACAAAGACACAAAAATGGGAATTTAAGGAAGCACATTTCTGTACTTTCACAGTCTACTCTATGTTTTCCCTGGATATGAATGTTGGAAAAAAAGGAGCTCAAAAGAGCTGACAATGTCCTAAACAGTCTGTGCTAAGGATGACAACTATTGTATTGAGGAAGACGAAAAAATATAAAAAGGCAGATTAAAAGCTCTCTAGTGTCTCCAAATACAAGGAAGCATCCAAATAAGGCCAAATTGCAACTAGTATTAAGGATTTAAGCCCAATTCACAGAATATAATATCTCTTGCTCTTGTTAGTTATGTCAAAGGTTATCAGAAGAGTGTTTTAGTTGAAATTATGAAGCAGAGGCTATTCATTCATCCTTCTATGTTGTGCTATTTCTGTTAAAGGTCTGGAAAAAAAAGTTTTTCAGGAACCATACCTTCTCTTCCTCTGTATATGCCAAATCATTCAGACTCCAGAGATTAAAGGAAAAATAGTTTGTCACATATAAAATCTCCCTGTTTTAAATATGGCCATTAAGGTTCATATTCAGAGAGAGGGACTACCATTTGGAAAATCATCTAATGTTTTCTTAAAGCTACTTAGGCAAACAGCGTGGAGTCACTGACACTTGAGAAAATTATGCAAATATCTTACCCAAACACTGTTGACTATAAGCCATGTACTTGTACTGAGCTCCTTTCGATGAAGAACAGTGACCACACTTCATCAGCAAGAATTCAACTGTAGGCAAGTAAACTCCCTAAAAATTTGGCATGTCTGAGCTAGAAAGGAAAATTCCACTACTTGCACTAATCTGAAATTTAGCTGTCTCACATGTAACACAAAGAAAAATAAATAGTACATGTAGGAGCTTACTGACCTTTCCTTCAGCTTGAGGAAGGAGTCAATTTATGTTCTGAAACAGCTAACTAGCTCTTCTGGTGCTTCAGGTTTTTTTAATCTATCCTTTGTTCATTTTTTTTTTTGCAAGTGCAGAAGTGAAATCTTTAAAGTACAAACTAGAGAAGTAAGCATTTGCACTTCTGTAGAGACTTCCACCAGGTGATCTTCTGGAAAACAAGAAAATGGCCTCAAGTTGTACCAGGGGTGCCTTGGATTGGCCATTGGGAAAAACTTCTTCATGCCAGGAGAAACAGTAAAGCCACCATCCCTGGGAGTATTTAAAGATGTGTAGATGTGACACTCAGGGAAATGACCTAGAGGTGGACTTGCCAGTGCTGGTTTAACAGTTGGACTCAATGATCTTAAAGGTCTTTTCCAACCTAAACGATTTTAGGATTCTAAGATGAAACATTACACACAAAGTTCCCACAGCCAGCAGGAGCCTGGGAAGCTGCAGGTTATACAGCAAACAGCCCAGGTTAGAACCAGTCCTGTACAAACAAACACGAGATGAAGGACTGCAGTGTAGGAGAACAAAGCTACTTTTGAGGCAAGGTCTTGTGGTGAGATTAATTATGATACATGCAAAACCATAAAATTTGGTAATACCTAATAAATTGTTAATGGATGCAAGTGGGGAAATTACTGCTATCTTGAATTAGTGTTTTCAGCTGTGACTGAAGTACAGAATCTCTCATTAAATAGAATCATTATTGAATAAGTCAATGAACCATGTAATAACAATGCTTGTCCACTCACATATTTCATCCCCAGCAGAGGTGTTCAGATCAAATTTCATGCACAGGAAGCAAAAGCTCTACTCTTTCATCAACATCTTTGTGATGTGATTGCATTTCCCTCTCGACAGCAATGCACTCATCACAGTGTAGCACTTTAACAGGTGTAGGTGTTTTTCTTATTAAAAAGCCAATGAAAACCAAATGAAGTATAAACCTTGGGATATCTGTTAATATAGCTTATCATTTCAGGTCCTCTTTCTGAGTAGCCATTGATATCTTCCCTGTCCCTTTACTCTCCTACAACACCATGGTGCTGAAGCATGTCAGTGTAAAGTGTGAGGCTAAAGACCATATTTCAGAGCTAATCATTGCTGAGAGCAGGGTATGAATATGCTTTTCTTCACAAATACATCTTCAATTAATTTTCTATACAAATTTCAGCAAAACTTTTTCCTGATTCCAGAATTCCATATGTAAGTCTTCTCAATAGATTACCCCTGGCCTGGACTGGCAACTGGTACAGTAATTGATAATTTGTAAACACCAAGATAATTCATTCCAAGTTACACAGAGATGCTAGGAACACATTTTGCATCTATCTGCAACCAGATTGAAGGACTTCTGACTTCTGACTTCAAGCACAGCCACTTCTTGCATGGGGTTGGTAGCTTCTCCTCCCACTTGTCACAGAAGGCTGTTGGATTGCAATGAGCCTCTTTCAGTTTCTGCTGGACTTCCACTTCTGTGGGCTGCTATGGGTGTGGAACTGCCCCCTCAGCCAATGTTGCCAATGTTGCTCTTCTGCCAGCGACTTTGGGAATATTTCCATCTCTGCACAAAAAAGACACTGTTAATTTCTTATAACACACAAGCTGCAGGACTCTTATCCAATATGCTTCACCTAAGAAAATTAAATAAGCACTGTTGGGTTTTGTACATTTTATATTTATATTTATATTTATATTTATATTTATATTTATATTTAAGAGAAATCTGTTATCTTTTTATTTGCTGAAGCTTCCTTGTATCACATTTACAATTGGCAGTTAACAACAGAAAAACTAAGTCAGCTATAGATTTTTGGTTCTCTTTCAAATCCAAAGAATAAAAAATTTATGATGCTGTTCTGGAATCAGTCCTAAACATACATTCTTGGACTTGTTTTAAAAGAATTCTTTATTCCAAAAATAACTCCATATTCCAAAAGTTTTGACTCAGTATATACTGCTGATATTAAAAGCTTACACAGCTTTTAAAAGCTTAAGTTATGCATATTTCCTTTATTTCAGAAAAATACTGTACAGCTTTAATTGTCTCTGTAACAAATAGGTTGATTAAAATAAAACTTGTCAAGGCAAAGTTGTAAAACGTGATTCATGGCATAATGACTTTAAAATCAAATTCAGATCCCATGTAAGTAGATGTACGACTACATTTTTTGTAGCAGTGACTCATACCAGATCTGAATTTGGCTCTCTGTTAGAAAGAAATCTTGATACCTCCATTACTGCAACATCAGCCAATTTTGTTTCCTCTGTAAATTTTAGTGGATTCTGTGTTTTAGAGCTGTCTTTAATTCAGCACAATAGAAGGGTGCACAAATTCTTAAGGCGCAAAATTTGGACAAAGAGCATCTGGCACAGACTTCCTGTGAGATCTTTGTCTCTGGAAGTATTTCTGTTTGAAGACAGAAAAATTCAAACAATAGGTTTTTCTATTTTTACTGCCTTTGACTCTAGGGTACAATCCAGACCTCTAATTTGAATATTTCTAGTTTGGTTTCTAGGCTTGTGTAAAGGTGTTTGAGGAGAGTTACACAGTTCAAAACATATGCTTTTACAGTACCTGTCTGAACAGTGATCCAACTTAAATATCTGTATCAGGAAGCTGGCTTCACTTTATATTCAACAGAGACAGATATTTCTTCTTCCTTGCACTGACTTCAGTTAAATAGTTGAAGAGAGTTACAACAATATGTCCTAAGAAGCAGCAATCCAAAAGCCTCTCTTCACCTGCAGAAAAGCCACACAGATCTGGACCACAAGTTACAGTGATGGAACTTCTCTGGACAGTTATTTCTTGGTTTTGTTTAGGCTCCAGAGTCTGGAATTCCTTCCCTTTCCCTAAATCTGTGTTGTGCACCTAAAGACATCCTTACCGAGAGCTTGGCATTTAAACATAGCTGGCAGAGGGAGCTGTGTGGCAGGCTCTGCTCGATCAAGTTGCTGAAAGACTGACAGCCTCAGCCTCCACATGTCCAAACTACCTTTTGTCAAAGGAATGGCCTCTGATTTCTGTAAAGACAGATGTGTTTTGTGCTGAGAAAGGAGGAGCCTGATCCTACTGCATAGGGGCTGTATCTATGTGAGGGGAGTATTTTTCTCTACAGCTGAGTTTTACCTATTTTAATACGAAGTGAGGGAGAAGGACTCCACTTTCTGTAAGGTGAATAACTCAGCCAGCAGGTGACAGAAGCACTGGTCTCCTCACATCTGGTCTGGCCCTATGAATGCTCTGTTTTCTGCTGCTTACATAAACACAGACATCATCTGCTTAAACACTTGAAGTTAGGTGACCTTTCTGAAACAAGCCTTAAATGAACAATTTTCAGGATGGCAATTGTTTCTCTACAGCTAAAACCTTCTATTCAGTCCAAATGCAGTAGCATTCAGATTGTGATCTGGACGATCAGCTAAACATGAAGCATGAAATATGTTTGTGTACCTTCTCAAGTCCCTACAGTCATGATGTAACCAATGTTTTCAAATACTGTTATAATGTTATCAGAGTAAATAAGGAAAGGGAAACACATCTCCCCATGGCAGCAGAGTTGGAACTAGATGCTCTTTAAAGTCCCTTTAAACCCAACACTTTGTATGATTCTACAATTACATTAAATTTTCATAATTTTACTTTTGTAAAGCAAATTTATTTTATAAAGGCAAGCAATAGAGTAAAATACATATTTGTCAATTAGCCATTTTTAGCAAATGAAATAGGAAAAGGATAAACAGGGATACTATCATGTATATGTATAAAGAATATCAGTATATATTAAGATATATAAAGTAGATTAATACTGATTTATGCTATTATAAATACCTTAGTTATTATAATTAGTTTACACAATACGCTTTTATATAGTTATTTATGAGTATTTAAAACTGTAGTAAATACTAATGCTGATATAAAGCACATAAATAGTTAGGCCTTCAGCTCTGCTAATTCCAACAGATTCTTCCCACAACTAAGCTTATCCACAGCCTAACTATTTTATGGTGCAACATTTTTAACTTCACATTAAATTAAGCACCATGATTGTAACTTAGAAAGAAAAACAGAAATAAAACACTATTGAAGTACTGTAGGAGTGAGTTAACAGTATTGTAAGAACTCTGGCTTCTGGAATTTCCTGAGTTTTGAGTGCCTGACTTTATGACTTGGTACTGCACCAAAACTAAAAATTTCTTTATAAAGAAAAGAGGGAAGAAAACACAGCATATTTTCTTTGGGATTTTTCTACATGCTTTTGACTTCTTCAATACATCATATAAATTGCCTAAGCACAACCTTACACCTCTTTGTCTAACATTGGCTAAACAGAGATAAAAAGGGGCCTCAGCAAACAATAATGTCATACACCATATTGCAGAGCACAGTGTGCTCCAGCTAGCTAGACCCACTACTTTTCACCTACTTTCCATCTGTTGCTCTCTCTAATCCTCACGCATTAGGACATGCCAATCTGCTCTCTAAATCTTAGTAGCTCCTTGCTCCCATAAAATTCAGACTTAAGTAGAAAATGCCTTTAAAAATGTGACATGCAATAGTGGATGTATGACTTTATGAATCTGGACAAGGCAATTTATACTTGCTGTACTTACCTTTGTATTCACTCTTGCCTCTTTTCTGTTTAGACATAAGCTTTCCACTACAAGAGCTCTGTGAACACTTCTGACTAATGCTAAAGCATCAGGCCTGCCTCAAAGTTGGTGCACAGACTACAGGTGTCATAATCTCCAGAAACTCAAACCCTACCAGCTGTCTACTTGATCCCAGCAGCTTCCCCGACTTTCAGGATACTGAGAGGCAACGCATGCAAGCCTCACGTACTGTTATTTCCTCCTCTGCTTAACAAGGAAGACTCCTACAGTGCAAGAAAAAGAGGGGGCTTAGTTTACGGCCAGACTAACACTCATTTAATGGGGCACACCATTTAGTCTCCCCAAGAACAATGTCACTGTGGACACATTATGTGCTTGTCATGCACCTTACAGAAAGGAGCCCCAGCTGCTGCAGCTCAACAATGAATCAGGAACACACTCAGAAGCAAAGTGGGGCTGGATTTTTTTTTTAATGGATTAATTGAAACTACAAAACCTGCTTGTTCTCCTTTTTAATTTTTTTAAACTTTTTTTAACTTTATCAAATAGCTTCTGGTGGACCTTATACATATACAGCTCAGACAGACAACCAAAGCAAACATCATTGTTACTGCTGTTTCCATATACATGTAAGGCAACTTTTAAACTGGTTTAAAACATGTTCAAGGGCTTCTCTCCTTGAATAGCATCAAAGTCCTTACAGGAATACTGTGTAATCCTCAAATGTGCTTTGTTTTAGTGACACAGAAGATATAAACCAGACTAGAAAGTGGTCTTAGAATCGATGTTTATTGTGTGGGTCCCACATAAAGTTATGAAATATATCTGATGCATGATATGAGAGGAAATAGTAAATGAAAACTAGAAGTTTGCTTCTTGTACCCAATCAAAATAGTATACAGAGCTACCAAAAAGAAAATAAGCCAGGCTGTAAAGAAACTTTATAAGCACCAAAGCTGTCCTGCACAAAGAGCCAAATGCAGCATATGTTCTTCTAAATCTCATCCTATTTTGAGGAATTTAATCATGGATAAGCCTTTTGCTGCCACCTGTACAGAAATCAATGTACAGAGTACTTCAGGGCTGTGAACTTAAGTAGGATACTGAACAGTTGAACTAACAGACGTGAATCAAACCAGGCATCCAAACTTTTCCACAGTAAAATTTTATCCACACTCATCCTTGCAGATGGCAAGTTTAATTGCTGTTCAGTAACATTCTTTTTCATGTGAAATATTATTTCAACTTTGGCTTCTCATTTATACCCAGCATAGAAACTACACAGACATAAGTGGCAGGTGTCAGACAACAAACCTGTGGTAGAACCATGAAGTTGTTTCCAGAGCTCTGGAGAGACTGCTGTTGTGATGAGGGTGCTCACAACCCTCTTATGCTTAGATCACAAACTTTTTCTCTGAAAAGTAGTGTTTTCCTGCCTCAGAGGTACACCAGAACAGATCCTGGAAGACCACTGACATCTGGTGGTCACTTCACTCTAAAGAAGACTAAGTCCTATATATTTAATTTTACTGTGACTTGATCAAATTATATTTTACAGGTGGTCTGACAGAAATACATGCCTTGGAAGCATTAAGTTACAGGTCTTACTCTGTGTTTATTAACTTAGTGGAATTTGATAGCTACAAGTAAATGCAGATGAACTGCAACACACAAACAAAAAACTCAGTTAAAGCTGCCAGTACATTAATAGTATTGTTGGATTAAACCCACTCTAGAGATAACAAAGCTTTTCTAAATAGAGCATATTTAATTCAACAAGTTCTTGAGAATCACTGGATCATGAAATAGAATTATATAAAACTGTCCTTTTGAAAATAAATAAAAAAAGCACTTTGTTTCCTAGGTAAGATGTTTCTTATTACTGAAAATGAGTAATGAGATTTAGGTCTACTTTGCTAGACAACTAGCACAATATTAAACAACAAGCAGGCATATTCAATAATTTTATCCATATTGATACGTTTGATAGTGAGACTGCCCAGACAGAAACTGCCTCAGTTCTCTCCTGCAAACTTGAGATGATCTTCTTGGCACCTAAATGCAATTGTGCAGAGAGACCACAGCCACCAGTACTGGACCAAAAATGTACTTAGGCCTGTTAGCACTGATTGTTGATAGGCAAACACTTAAAGCTATGCTTTGCTTGTTACAGCTATGTACAACTTGTAAACAAAACTCTGAGGCTTTCAAACATTCATCAAGCATACAAAAGTCGAACTAAACTGTCATGAGATTTTTCAGCCCTTCCCAAAACCTTTTTCTGCTGCAAAATGATTCAAAGTCTACTTTCATGTAGACATACATTTCTTGTTGAAATGGGAGCTAATTATTAAATTAGCTAAGACTCACAGCATCTGTTGAGTTGTAGGAAGTAATCAAAATGTGTTCTACACCTTCCCTCCATGCTACAAGAGTGCAGTTTTGCAAAAAATCAGCAGTACAAATCATGTCCAAACGAAGTGTATTTTTTACTATCAACACAACCCCTATCTGTAAGTAAACACAGGATCACCTGCTTAATGATTGCTAAATTTCAGCCTTACCTTCAGTCTAGGCTACCTAACCAGACTGAGAGATAGTGAACAATTTTTATTTAGTTATACAAAAAGGCATTGGTCTGCTTTTCTAGTCAGCTGTGGCACATTGTGGGCAAGCATTTTATAGAGACGTGCAATTGCTAATGTTGCCAAGAAGTGTGCACAAAATAGCCAGTGCTCAGAGTGAAACTCAAAAGGGTATGGGGGACACTCACAGGGAGGGAACTGTATCAAGCTACCCCAATGAAAGCAGCAAATGTGCACCAAGATGGTTTGATTTGATTCTGCCAGAGTTTGCAGCTGTGCCCAAAGGGCTTTTGAAAGACAAGTGTCAGGTGTTTCACCCCCATTTGTATTTCAGCAAAATTCTAGTATCTGCTGTCCAGTGATGCCTCTGGAGAATTTCACTTGTGTGGTACACAAATCACTGATGTTCTTATCTGTTTCAGGTTCCCGTACTGCTGCATGAACATACACTGACAAAACTGGCTTCACAAGATTACTTTTTAACACATTCCTAAAGGTCCAACTGCAAATCAACAGATAATAATCAGTACAGAAAAACTTGCTCCTGTACACAACAGGCACAATGTTCCAACTAAATCTTACTCTGAGCGTTTCTATTTTCAGTGTTTTAACAATGCTGGTTTCTGCACAATAATGCATTTTATCTACAGTGAAAAGCTGTCACATTGCTGCATATCTAATAAATAGAAGCATTTTAATTAGGTCAGCCACTGGGTAAAGGAGAGAATAACCACTTTAACAAATAACTGTCATAGTTATAGGCCCTTGGCTGAAAAGAAAGTCTCTTCTTTCCCTTGTCACCCCCCAACACATATTTTTGAAAAATACCTCAGCATTGCCAACCCAACTATACAGCAGCAGGATATGATTACTCTGTGACAAGGTTCTAATTCACGGACATAATCGTTCTTCAACATTTATATTTTATTGAAGATATTTTCCTGGGGGGTAGAGATGCCCTTCACTCACCACCAGGGATAGACAAGGTCTAAAAATAATTTTGCCTGGTTCTAATCGATAGCACCATGTTGGCAAATCTCTTCCGAAGACACAGGAAAGCAAGATAACCCACCCCTGCCAGCATGCTGACCAGCAGGGTGGTGCCAAGAACCCTGGGAGCCCTTTTCTTGGCCACACGGAACGCTGTTGGCAGGACAGCCGAGATTAATATATTGTTGACGTGTCCCAAAACTTTGTAAAACGCTTTTCTCTTCACAACACGTTCATAGTAAGCTTCCAAGTTGGGCCGCTTTCCATTTCCCCAGTTTCTTCTTGCTAATCCCAGGAACTTCAGGCGATGTAACGTGACAGCAAGTGACACATCTGCCAGACTGAAGAAATCACCACAGAGCCAAGGCTGATTTCCATCTTCTAAGCAGAGATGAAGCATAAACAATTAGGAACTAATGGAATATGAGCACATTAATTTAGTGCTACTTCAAAGTACCATTTAATAAAGAGCAACAACACTTCAGCTCAAATATGTATTTAATCAATGAACATTTTACTAATCCCTGTCCACTCTTTGCACAATATTGTAGTCTTAGGCTCAGCAGCCTGGCCTACATTTGTTAAGGAAAAAAGATCCACATTCCAGGTTCATAAGTTAAAACCCACAGTAAACACTTCTTTTCCTCAACTACATTTCTCAAATCTGGATTAAATTAAACAGGATTGGAAATGAGGAAGGCAGTTTAGCTTTTACTGAAAAGCTTTCACTTGTCTGAAGAATTTATCATCTTGCCTATGTCAGCTCTACAGCATTCACTCAAGAACTAATTCCAGCTAACTTGTTGGAGGCTTTCAAGTCAAAAAAAAAAAAAAAAGGATGACTGACTTGCACCAAACGTATCAGCCCAGTGAGACAAGAGAATTTGCCTACCTGTCCCTCTTTTGTGTCTCTTAGGCCCCAAATCACAGGGGTTTTACACTGAGAGGTTTGAGAAGTGACAAATATTCACACTGCTCATCACTAGTCAGGAGCACAGATGGAGACCACAGGTACCCTCTCCAGTCAAAGGAAAGAGGTGAATCTTCCTGGGATGGCTCAGAGCAGGCACTGCCAGGCAGTGTCACACTTTGCTGTCAGGGATCTGAACCACCACCACCTGAAAGGGCTG
Organism: Aegithalos caudatus; assembly: GCA_013389925.1. Taxonomy (NCBI): domain Eukaryota; kingdom Metazoa; phylum Chordata; class Aves; order Passeriformes; family Aegithalidae; genus Aegithalos; species Aegithalos caudatus. Next base: position 240,942 of record WEIU01007849.1, on the reverse strand, counting down.
ACGTGTACTGACTATATCAAGAGCTTTTGAAACCCAGGATATGAAACTTGATAGCCAGCACAGTTATCACAGCTGCCAGCATAAGTACTCTGTTCCAGCCTAGATCTTGAACTACGCTGTTCCCATCTCATTTGTAACTTTTGCAGTTTGTCCCACATGGCAGGCATGCAAAAACGCTGGCACGAACACTCAGCAGCACCCCTCTGAAAACAGAGAAATTTTGCAATCTCCTTTCCAACACATTTTCCACCAGAGAAAAGCAACAGCTTGGCACAAAGCTGGTACCACTCCATTTCGACTGGTTATGCAAATCTGGAAGAAAGGCCTGTGTAGAAAAGGAGTGTATCCTAGGTTGCTGAAAGGATACCTGGGAATTCATCCAGTGCATTAAATAAGATGATGGAAAAACCCAAAGAATCTGTCCTATTTGAAAGAAAGATGCCTGCAGTGGCAGCAGTAGTAATTGCGAGATTCAAGCAGTTGCAAGAGAAGCAGGAGCTCTGACTTTGACCAGGACTTGGAGAAGCACAGACCACAAACCTCCAAAGGGAGAATACCTCAGACAAAATTCCAAGAGGCAATAGCCCCATGTTTTACAAAATCCTGTAAATTGTGATCCCAGCAGTTTTCATAAGCTCATCAATACTGTATCAGTTGACTCCTTGGAAAGGCTACTTGGCAGAGAAAGGAAACGGGTTGCTGGAAATGGTGGCAGACATGGTTTTCTGAACCAAATTCTTCCATCGTTTATGAGTTACAATATTTTCTGTGACTCTTTCATTGTTGAGTCAGTAGAAAACCTAATCTAGATTTCCACCTGCTGGTTCAAACCTACAGTTGTGATAGTAACCAGTAATTATTACAACATCTATTTATAGAGCTAAACACAAAAAGTTATTGATTTTAACAGATGCAGTTGATATTGACTGATGTTTCACAGAGTTCCCAGTGAAGTCAGGGGAAGGACTCCTACTAGCACAACTGGGAGTTGAACCACACTGTGAATAGGCAGAAGGCTAATCCCATTTAAACACAATTTAGGATGCTGACATGTTTAAGTGCCTGTGGGTATAGATCAGAGGGAGGTCAGCATTGCAGATGTCCTTGTAGGGGTGTGTTACAGACCTGCTAGCCACCATGAAGAGGCAGATGGTGCATTCTACAGGAGGCTGGCAGAAGTCTCTCAATTTCCAGCCCTTGTACTTGTGGGGGACTTCAGCCTCTCAGATGCCTGCTGAAAATACAACACAGTCTAGGAGAGGAGGCAGTCTAGAACATTCCTGGAGTGTGTAGAAGAAAACTTACTCTCAACTGGAGAAGGAGTCAAGGGTAATGTGGTGGTCAGTGACCACCTTGGACAGAACCAAGAAATTATAGAGTTTTCAGTTCTGGGAGAAGTAAAGAGAGGCACCAATAGAATTGTCACCTTGGATCTCTGCCAGGCAGTCTTTGGACTGCTTAGGAGATTGACTTACAGAGTTCCTTGGGAGTCAGTCCTGAAAGGCAAAGTAGTACAGGAAGGATGCTGTCAGGGAAAAAGACCAGCCTGGTTAAACAGGGAACTTAGACTGGAACTCAGGGTAAAAAGGACTGTGTTTCACCTCTGGAAGGAGGGGGGTAAGTACAAGGATGTCATGAGATTATGCAGGAGAAAATTAGAAAGAAAGCCAAACTGGAACTTAATTTGGGCACTGCAGTTAAAGACAACAAAAACAGTTTCAGTAAATACATTGGCAGCAAAAGGAGGGCTAAGGAATCTCAATCCTTTGCTGGATGAATGAAGGAAACATAGCGGGGGATGAGGAAAAGGCTGAAGTACTTAATGCCTTCTTTGCCTCAGCCTTTAACACCCAAAACCTTTGATCCTCAGGATATCCATCTCCCAGTGCTGGAAGTTGGTACTGGGGAGCTGAGTGAAGCCTCTGCAATCCAGGAGAAAATGGTTACTGACCTGTCATGCCAGTTAGACACCCAGAAGTCTACAGGTCAAGATGGGATGTGTCCAAGAGTAAAAAAGGAGCTGCCAAAAACTTGGCAATTATTTCAATCATTTACCAGCAATTCTGGTTAACCACAGAAGTCTGTTGCCTGAAAATTAGCAAATGTAATACCCATAAACAAGAAGGGTCAGAAGGAGGACCCAGGAAACAGACCTGTCATCCTGACCCTGGTACTGGGAAACATGGAGCAGATCATCCTGAGTGTCACAGGACATGTACATGTACAGGACAACCAGGGGAAAAGGCCCAGCCAGCATGAGTTTACAAAGGCAGGTTTTGTTTGGCCAACCTGACCTCCTTCCATGAACAGTGACCCACTTATTGGATGAGGGAAAGGCTATGGATATTATCTAGACATCTGTAAAGCTTTTGACCTGTCTCCCAGAGCATTCTCCTAGTTAAACTGTCTTGGATGGGTACATTCTTCACTGAGTGAAGAACTGGCTGGATGTCCAGACCCAGGAAGTGATGGTGAACAGAGTTATATCCAGTTGGTGGCTGGTCACAAGTGGGGTTCCCCAGGGCTCTGTATTTGGGGCAGTCCTTTCTAACAGAATGAGAGGAAATGGCTTTAAGTTGCACTAGACGAGGTTTAGATTAGATGTTAGAAATGTTTTTCACTGAAAGAGTGGTCAGGCATTGGAATAAGTTCCCCAGGGCAGCAGACAGCAGGATATGGTTTAGGTGTGGTTGTGATGGTGCTGGGTTGACAGTCAGACTAGATCATCTTGAAAGTCTCTTTCAACATTGATTCTGTGAAAAATTTGGGTGGAAGCAGGTCAACAGGATTGCTTTCCAAGAGGGTGAGGGAAGGGGGTTGCCTAATGATTAGAGCAATTACTCAGATTGCTTATTCTGCATATACCACAAATGTCAGCAGAGTATCTGCACAAGATTATAATATAACTGTGTTAAACATTAAGGTTGTGATTATTATAGTGCACTGAAGCCTCCACCTATAACATCAACATTCTCTAGTTAATTTTTTTCTGATTTTGTTGATAAAAATACTAAAAAATTGTGCAGATAATTATACTATTTTTGCTGAAAATGTGATGAAGCACTCTCATGAGACAGTGAGAACTCACTGACTGGAACAGTAAAGTAAGCTAGTATTTAAAACAGTATCGATCCCTTCTGTGAAGTATAGATCAATATATACTAAAAGTACCAAATCTGACACATTAAAATTGTTTTATAATGATGCTGTCAATAAGTTTACTCAGGATCCTCAAAGAGAAATATAAACAGGATTTAACAAGAAAAATTCCTTACCTGGTGTTTCCTCATTTCGCCGCTGCAATTCAGTCTCAACCTGATCCAAAACTTTTTCCAGTTCATCCAGTATTTTCTTTAGGTATTTTATATTATCATGATCCAGCAGTTTAGACTAAATAGACATACAGGTTACTGTTTTAATAATCACAGGTTAGTGTTTTAATAATCATAACGAGTTTATACTTTCATCAGAGAAGCTTATACTTAGGACACTACAGTGTTTATTCATAAAATGTGATTATTTTCTCCATATAGTCAGCTGGATACTACATGGATACTGGTGACAATTCAGAAAACAGAAGAAAACTTTAGAGATGCCAGATATTAAGATTTGCCTGCCCCTGCAGGGTGCTCAACAGCTCAACATCAGCACTGATGTGTATTTACCTTTGAGGTCAGTGGGACCAGTCCAGTTCTTCAGCACACACTTCAAGTGTGTAGCTGATCTGAAAACAGACTGCATCATGCCTTGAAGGGTTAAACCACTGCATGACATTACTAGTAATGACAAGTGAAACAAATGCTTTTATTGTGACCAAAATATCTAACGCTAACAAGCTCATAACAAAGGGGCCATACAAAGGGGTTTCTCACCTTAAGGCGCTTCTGTTTTGCTATATAGGCATCTTGAAGGTCTGGATTTTCTTCTGCAAGCTTCTTCAATTCTGATTCTGTGTTACTTATTTGGCCTGATTAAAAAAGAAAAAAAAATATAAACAAAACCACAAGGCAAACAAAAAAAAGGAATGACAAATATTAGATATCCAAACATATTCATAAGGCAATCCACAGGAACTGATCAATCGCCTGTGTACAGATATCATACCAAAGAAATTGGAATACAGCATCTGCACCAGGTCAGGATTTAAATGCATCACATTTTGGAAAACTTAAATGCTTTTGAAATTGACACACCACACCTTCAGCTCAGCAGTTTGCAATGTGAAAGTGCTGGTAGGCCCACACTGAGATTTTTGTCACTGCACGTCATAAGCATAATTTTACAGAAAAACCTAAATGCTGCTGAATATGGAGCCAAGGTGTTTTCATTTAGCTACAGTGTGACACCAAAGTCTGTGATCCTTTTGGAAATGTTCTTTAAGAACTATGTGCATGTCTTAGAAAAATATTCATTACATGATTTAAAGAAGTAATGATATTAAAAGTTTAAGTTGATTTTACTGATTTCTACTACATGTGTATAGCCTTTTCCTTAAAATGGGGCTTTGCTTGAAAATGCCATACTTATAAATCTAGAATACCAAAAGACAGATTTATAAATCTTCTAAAAATAAGTATTTCTAATCATAAATTGAGAACAAAATAGAGCATGAATCACCTGTCACTTGTGCTTGATAATAAAGTTTAGTTACAATTAAGTCTGATAAATTAAACTGATAAAAATTCTTTCTAGAAAATAACAAACTCGCTTTTTTATATATTCATTTCAACATGACTGTGAAAGCCATCCTTCAATATAGTGTATGAAGAAATTGAAGGATGTACTCATGCAACTAAAATCTTACATATGCAATTAATTATTTACTTGGATTTGGTATGCATAAACATAATACACAACTGGCTCATGCCTTATTATATCTAGCAGTCTGAAAAAAAAGTGTTTCAAGTTGAAAACAAAACCATCCCGGAGAAGTTTGAACATGCAAAAGAATTGTAAAGAAACATCCACAGGCTTTTCAAAAAAATGCTTCAAAATATGTAGGCTATGCTTTAAGCATAAAAAGATAAGAAAACATCCCAATTTAGATGAGCAATAATGTGAGCTCTACCAGTATGAATCTGTGCAAACTGAGAAAAATTTATATCAACTAGAAGCTAGAGCAGAAGAATACATACAGCAAGAAAAGCAGAAGACAATGTTGTAAAGTGAACCGTAATAAAAGCAATGATTATTATCAAGTGAAAACAAAAAAACTATCCATAATGCCTATGAGTAAAGCACAATTGTTCAATAAACAGTTAGAACCTGTTTGTTTCCACATTTCGGAAAAAAAGCAAAAACAAAACCACCAAACCAGACAATGCACTGATTAAGAGAATAATTCATGTTCTTGGACAAGGGGGAGTGGCTCTAAACTGAAGGAGGTAGATTTAGATTAGATATGAAGAAAATCTTTCCTGTGAGGATGGTGATGCACTGGAACAGATTTCCCATAGAAGCTATCTGGGAGGGAATAAACTTCCCTATCCCTGGAAGTGCCCAAGGCCAGGCTGGATGGAGCTTGGAACAACCTGGTCTAGAAGAAGGTGTCCCTGCTGTAGGCTGGACTGAAACTAGATGATCTTTAAGGTCCCTTCCAACCTAGGCCATTCTATGATTCTATGATTTTATGATCCTATGATTCTATGTTACTTCAGTAACATCAATCATGCAGCTTTATGGGAAATTAACTGCCTGCCTTCACTGCTGACAACGTAACAGTGTGGCTAGTAAGAGAACTGATTTACCAAAAATTTTAAGGAGGAGGATAAGACATTTTGTTGTAAATGTCATTTCTCAAACTAACACAATCATCTTTTATGATATCATGGACTTACTAACATTATTGTCGTATTACATTTTAAACACTCTACAGTATTTGACTTTGTTCTACAGAGCATTCTAAAACATCATAGCAAAAAAAAAAAAAAAAAAAAACTAACACAATATAAACCACTGATGTTGACAAAAAAATCAGAGATCTCAGAATGTAATTGTAAAAAGGGAATCATCATCCAGATGTGCTGTCAGGAGTTGATACTTGTCCTAGAACTACTTAGTTCTTTTGTAATACACAGAAAGAAACAACGGCATCAATTAAAAGGTTGCCTTTTAAATGGTACAAAAATTCCAAAGACACCGCAAAAATAACACTTACTCTTTCCCATTTTCGAATCACAACAAAATACACAGGCAATAAAAAGTATATGCACAAATCATCAAGGACTGCAACTAAAATTCATAAACTATGCTCAGTATTTTGTGTTTAAGGTGGACTTAAGAAAGAAGATAAATGTAATGCAGCAACCTACTAAGTTATAGACATTCAGAGCTACACCAGTACATACTACGGATTCTGCTGGTAGCATAGGCTGGAATCATGGAGTCCACTGTTAACTCAGGGTGCAGGATGCAGCCATGTGTGTAGGCATCCATAGGCAAGGAATCTAAAAGCTCTCTGTAGTGTTGCACCCTTGGATAATACATGCTCCCCTCTTCTGGCATTAATCTTGGTACCTCCTCTGCAAAACAAAGTTAAAAATAAAAGTTAAGAAAAGAAGAATCATCTAATTCTAACTATGTTCATTCAATTATGTCCAGCTGGGACAGGTGACACAGCCACAGTTAAGAAAGCTTCAGTTGTTCCCCAGGAGCTCAGAGAAATGTATATTTGTAGCTCATTTGAAAATGTTTTATAATTCCAATTCCTATGCAGCAACCCACATAAACACATATTTGAGAGGCTTTCAAGTCAGAAAACCACACTCAGCTCTGTTACGTACATCTAGGAATGGGTGACCATGATCTACAACTCTATAATGCTCTCACAGTTGGGCACAGCTGAGACTCCAGGAAATTGTTATGGCTGAAACATTACTGTTCCTGCAATGGTGTAAAAATTAGAGTACAGGAATCCTAACGAAAGCATGATTGGAAGTATTCCTGCACATCAATGAGTTTTACCCTACCCTCGATCTCCCTAGGCCCCAACTACTTTTTTGACTAAAAGACAGCACAAATTATGTTCACTCAGCAATTAAGTTTTCTTCAATGCCTCAGAAATCACAGCACTAAATCCCTGAAATGAAAAATGCTGCCATCTCAGCACCTATACAAAATACAGCTCTACATTTCCTTAAAAAAATTCAGGCGGTTTTTTTTGTTTGTGTTTTGGTTTGTTTTCATTCTTTTAGCAGTACCAGCACAAAGAACTTCAGAACCCTGCACCTGGTCACTTCCAAGGCTTCTCTTCCTGCTCTTTTACCCCTTCATTCCATTTTGTCTCCAAAAATAATCTCATTCTACTTCCACCGTTCTACAGAAGATAATTCTGAAATTAAGCATGTTCCTTCTTATCTCAGAGAATCTGGACCTGCTCGACAAAGCCAGTCATGCAAGCAGTCATGCAGCCAAGAGTCACACAGCTTTGCTCAGTATGTTATTTTTCATGGCAGCATGATGCCAGGGTTAGTGCAGCACGGTGCTGTTGCCATTCCTGGCCTCTCCATCCTTCCTGAAGGGCTAAGGAGGACAGTGCTAGATTTTACTTTAAAAGGTTTACTTATTAAGGTGCTGGAAAGCCTTCAGCTAATTTTAGAAGAACATGTTTTCAACCCAACTGCTAACTATTAGGAGACCCGGCTTACTTGTGAGACTATAAACATTTTCTGCCCTGAAGGATCCTGTAGCAACACAGCGGCCCACAGCATTGCTGCAAGCTGTGGGGTGAGGGGAAGAACCACATATTGAAATGCCTGCGGGATTACCATCTACAAACGTCGCTTCAAGGTAATCAATAATCTGCGTTGCCTCACAAATTATGTTTTCTCCATGGATCAGGACGGGGACTTCTCCAGAGGAACTCAAGCGCATAAACCAGGGCTCGTTGTGCTCGCTCAGCGGCAGGTTCACATCGTGCTCCTCGCATTTCAGCGCCTTCTCGGCGATCGCCAGCCGCACCTGGAATGGCACGGCC
>WEIU01007849.1:214478-232476 GCA_013389925.1 Aegithalos caudatus | reverse complement strand
AATTACCGTAAGTCATCCTGAATTGGACTCCTTATAGTCATAGATCCTCTATTGCAGAATGAGTCAGCAAAAAGGAACAAAGCTTTCAAATAACTTCTTTTGCCTCCAGATGTGTTTTTTCAATCTCAAGAGAGAAAGTTTCTTTCTTTTTTTTTTTTTTTCTAGACAAAATTAGAAAAAACAGAAAATCTAACAGTTTTGCAGGGCTTTTTTCATTTTCCCTGTGTGAACCAAGGTCCTTTCTGAAAAGCATTTGATAACAAACAATGGCTTACATCATCAGGAAATGCCTCCTCTGTATCTTACACTGGAGATAGCTCAGAAGATGTGATTGTTGATAGTACATTAGACCCTCTTAGCCAAAACAGGCAGATTTTAGCAAACTAAAAAAAACATGTGAGATTACAGAGCCCAGAGTATTGTTCTCTTCATTCTGACTGCTCAATTCCCAGGAAGCCTGATAACTCAGTCCTACGTGCCATTTTTATGTAACAGATGAACCCCACAATCAGTTATCTGAAAGATGTGAATGTAGTATTTTGAGAGCTGTATCCCAATAATAAGATTTAAGGGAAATTTTGAATAATGTTAAGCAAGGGAATGGATTTAAGTCACTGAGACAAGGAAATGGACAAATCTCCCAAATAAAAGGGTAAGAAGCAAAAAGTCAACTTCCAGCCCTGTGCTGGTCATGGGAGTGGGCACAAGGGCAGCCCCATGCCTTCCTCAGAGACCACTCCCTACTAGAGTCACAAGCCAAAATAATCTCTTCAGAAGGTCATGCATGATGAGAGGCTTCTCAAATCCCAGCTGATAGCAATCAGCGTTAATGATAGTAAATTCCACATTTGGGGGAATTTAATAGCTATTCTTCAAAAAGTTGGAGAATGTGCTTAGAACTGACAACAAGAATGCAGTTGATGGCATTACAGCTGGATTTACTTCTCTTTAAGATACATGTCTAAGGTAAGAGTGCTGGAATATCATCTCATGCAAAAGAACTTTAACCTGTGACTCACCAATACATGGATATTCTCATAGGTCCCTGCCTAAGCTGCTGTACAGCTGTTCCTCACAGGTAGATCTTACAGTAACTCAAGGGAAAGAACTGGGAACTAGGTTTTTAAAAAAAATGTACATGAACTAGGCACTCTCTCACGTTTCTGTTTTGCTTTTTCTCCTTAATTTTGTCTTTAAATCAAAATATTGTCTTTTGGTCAATTACCATATAGACCGCTATTCCGTTTCTCTTGGTACAGCTAATTAATTTAGTATCACACAGGGACTTCTGTGTTTGAGTTATATTTTGTTACCTAGTTTAGATGTCTAGAAAGGTAAGGAAATGTATCCATCTTATAACACAATAAAGAAGGAAGGACCAGTGAGAACAGCATTTCCTTCTTCAGACTTGTTCAGACAGAGCAGCTGCAATCACATACAGGTGTTTCTTCTTCCTAACCTAGTCATCCATATTGCTATGAAATACAGAAAGGACACGGACTTGTTGGAGCAGGTGAAGAGGACCAGATGATTAGCGGGATGGAGCACCTCTCCTATGAGGAAAGGCTAGGAGGGTTGGGATTGTTCACCTTGGAAAAAAGAAGGCTTACAGGTTACCAAACTCTGGCCTTCAGCACCTGAAGGGAGCCTACAGGAAAGAAGGGGGACTTTTTTACAAGAGCATATAGTGACAGGACAAAAGGGAATGGATTCAGACTGAAAGAGAGTAAGTTCAGATTAGATATTAGGAAGAGATTCTTTACTGTGAAGGTGGTGAGGCACTGGAACAGGTCGCCCAGAGGAACTTTGGACTCCCCATCCCAAGAAATGTGCAAGGCCAGATTGGAAATGCTTCTGAGCAACCTGGTCTAGTGGAAAGTGTCACTGCCCTTGGCAGGGCTGTTGGAAGTTTATGGTCTTTCAGGTCCCTTCCACCTTAGGCCATTCTATGATTCTGTGATAACCACCACCCCGCTGTCCCTGTTTATAGTCCTGGTTCAGCTGCAGGAGGCGGTGCCTGCGGCTGGGATCCCTCCAGCCCGACAGGGCTGTTCCCACGCCTGACCACACGAGGCCTCCCTTTGCCAAAATACGGTGCACAAGGACCTTCCTTCTTCCGGAGGTGAAGAAAAAGGGACGATTCCTTTCTCTTCAGAGAAGAAAGGAATCCATCCATCCTATGTTTGCCCCTCTACCTTCTCAAACCCACAGAAAAGCAAGGAAAAGGGCCAGGTTATGAAAAAGCTCACCACATCCTGGAACAACTTGTTCCACAAGCATTAACACAACTAAAATAAAAGTCTCTTTAAAGGCATGTTTTACGTGTAAGTGCCATGAATACACAAGCAGCACAAGTGCAAATCTGACTGGCATCTTGCCATTTTCAAGCAGACCCCTAGCTCTGTGTGATAAATCATTTTCCTACCACACTAATGTTCTTGCCTGCTTCTCTACATGGCCTCTCTTGGGCCTTTTTTAGCATCCTATACACGTTTATGAAAATATATGTATATATGCACACCCCTCTACAAGTTTTTTTAATGCACATATTTTTACAACATGGAAAGAAAATAGCATTTGCAGCTAATGCTAAAAATAAAAAGCATTTTGATAAACAGTTATATAAATTGGGTCAAAGATCTGGAAATCAGTATTCTGATAATCAGTTTTCTTCTTTACTTCACCCTTCACTCCGTGTTATTAATAAGAAACACATAGGTCAGATGTGTCATTAAAGTAATTGATGCAAGTTTAAAAAAAACCCTATTTTTTTCTTATCAGATCAATTCATTTTGCATACTGAAACCTGAATCTATTAGGGTACCGGGGCAAAAAAAAAAAAAAAAAAAAAAACCCAANAAAAAAAAAAAAAAACACACAACTTTTTTTTTCTATGAAGCCAGAGCCATTATAGCTGAAAATTAGCTGGATTCTGTGTATGAATCATTAACAGATGCATTGGTTCAATTCCAAGCGCAGAACTGGCCTAATTGACAGTGTTGCAGGAATTAATACTCATTGGAAAAGTAAGACAGGTTCTGTTCTGGACCTTCTGTCATCAATAATTATTGACTAAAGTCCACTGACAGATGCTGCTTTACTGGTGATGAGTCAAAACAACATAGCATTGAACTCAGGTACACAGCTGAGACTTAATACTGACACAAGAACTCACAAGAACTTTAACATGTCTGAAAAATTAGATATGCAACTATATAGAAAGAGTGAGAGCAGCGTTATGTCTTGATAGTCACAGCTGAGACTGTCTGTGCCCTAATTTAACTGCATATAAAACCATGGAGCGATGGCAATTCTAGATAGCTGATTCATGTTCTCAGGAAATATAATTAGTCAGCTACCATTTTACATCCAACAAAATCAACTTATAATAGAATTTATTTAGTCACTTTCAAAGTTACTTAAGATATCATACTAGGTTTTCTTCAGGGATTTCACCACAAAATTCTGCCAAATTTTCCCTAAATACTATAGTATTCCTGTTAGATGCAGGACTATCATATGTAAATACTTCATCAATACTGCTTAATAATTAATTTTTATATACAATTCTTAGTTTTATATTATGCCCATTTCAAAACAGTTATTAATAATTTTGATGTAACAAAAATATTAGTTTTTGTAATGATATATAAATCTCGACAGTTTTGATGATTAGAATTAATTTTCCTGAAATATTAGGCTTTTAAGGCACACACAGAGATTTAATATATTTTCATGAGGTAAAAAAAGTGCAGTTTCTTAGCTGTAAAGCTTAAAATCTAGGTATTAACATTAAAGCATTATCAAGTCTATCCCTTCTCAAGCTTTTATGTAAACAGCATCTTTAATATAAAATCAAATGTATCAGCCAAATGCAAAAGGTTTAAAACAGTTTTTATACTTGCCCATGTTTGTTGTCTCTGCACACACGTGTAATATGATGGCTCACAAACTTGGATCATTACCAAGCTTTTAGGAACAATTCTGTATCGTCACTTCACATGCTTCATCTTCCATCACATTAATTTAGACAAGTAAGCCACAACAATGAAAACTTTGTATCTCTGTGCATAGCATCCAGGTATTGATTTTTATATTGGTTTTAATCTAACAGTGATGACATTTTGTTTGCACAGCACTGCTGGCACACTGGCCTTTGGTTGCCCATTAAAATTCACATATTATCATATCACAAACAATGAGTATAAGAAATAGTACCTTCCAGCTACTGCCTGTGGCCAAAACCAGAGTGCACAACTTTGACCTTGTAAAATAGATTGGACAGATGCTGAAACAAAGTCCACCAAAGTTAGAGGGGTGATTTGTACTGACTTCAGTAGGTCCTGTACCAGCTCTTAGGCCAGTTCAAATTCATTTACAATCACAATGCAAAATATAAGTATCTAGTAACTGGATGACACCCAAACACAGAAAACCTTAAGAAAATGTAGGAGTTAAATACAATTTTGTAAAATGTCCTTTGAAGTCTCATGTGGTATTTTCTTTGACCGGAAAACAGTTTTAAAAATCTTTCCTGAAAAATCATAGAAATCAGATTTTTTCCATCAATGAAACAAACCCAAAGTTTAATAACTTACAAAAATTTCTAAAACTCTTGTAATACTTTCTATTGGAAATGCGAACACTTTGATAAGTTAATTTGTAAATAAGTTTAAACATTTAATCTTTTTCCAGCAAATTGCTAAAAAAAAAATAGCTTTAAGATGCTTTAAAACATAATCATGTACTTCCACACCTTACTATTGACAAGTAAAAAAATAGGGGCCACTAAGGAAGATCCATTTCTTTTAACAACATTAATCCCTGTGACAACATAGAAATATAGTTCTTATTTAAATAAGGAAATTCTTGTTTCTTCAGCCTTAGTTCTTGCTGTTTGCTCATTACGTTTGTGCAAACTGGACTAAAACTTAAACAGTAACAGGCAAAATATTTCAATTACACTCCTTGAAATCTCATTTCACAAGACAGTCAGACATCTATGTTAGACAGAAGAAAAAAAAAAAAAAAAAAAAGNAAAAAAAAAAAAAAGGTATTTTGAAAAGCTACAGTCATCATCTGTCCCAGAGCACCCTGCAGCAGCACAGCAGCAGGGATGGAGGCTGTTCTGTCCTGGGCCACCATGGGCTCCACACCACCACAGGAAAATCATGGCTGCTGTCTGGCAACGCAGCTCAAGAGTGCTCATGGCGAGGTGCAAGCCATAAAAGTAAAATATTTTCTCTTGCTAAGGCTTTTTTTCCCCCCAATCTAAATCACATCATTTATGCATCACTATTGCATTTTACCAAAATGTCTTTTGAAATTATAGTATGGCAGAAACAATAAGGAAATTGTAGTGGTCAATTATGATACATCAATTTACTCTATATTTACTGAATTTTGAAAACTAATTATTTCTAATTGCTTGAAATAAAATAACAGCAGCTATAAAGCAGCTGATTAAATTCACTATCAGATAGCACGCAAACATAACATTCACCTAACTCCTCTCAATAAGACCCTCATTTGTGAAAGTAAAAATAGGACAAGATACAGTTTTGGGCAGCAATAGATCTGGGCACTGAATCACTGTCTATGTTCCTTTGGCACTGACTGAAACATGCTGGCATGATTTTTTCTCAACTGCATAACGTCACTCACAAATAGAGAACAAATACCAGAGCTACTGCTCTGAAAACACACTTCCCCTATCACACTTAAAGACATCCCAATGAGATTTTCTTAAGAAAAACATAGGTAGGATATTAATGCCAGCTGAAGGCAGGAATATTTGCTATTTAGCATTTACTGAGTTATCTGGAGAGAGGGGAAAAAAAAAAGGCACTATACAGAGAGGGATGAATTTAAATCCCGTGTGTGTAACTGATACAAATGAAAGTATGAAGTTGTCCCTGTGCCCTGTGCAAACTCAGGGGAGAAGTGAGGGCAGCAGGCGATGGTATGTGTCTGAAATAACAAACCCTCTCCACTAACACCCGAGCTAATGCACCGGTGCAGGGGCAAAGCCAGAGGAGAGAAGCTGCAGAAGCTGAAACAAGCTTTTCAAACTTTACAAAGATGTGCAGACTGGTGGGGGGGAGGAGGAAGACGTGGTGCCTTGGCTTAATTCCTGTAGTGTCCTGTCAAGTCCATCAGGCACAACACAAAGACAGAAGTTGACCTGTATGTTACAGTCCTCAGAGCAAAATACAAACATTATATGAACAGAGCTTTGGGACAAGGAAGTAAGAATATTCTTTTGGCCCAGGAGGACGATCTATCTTTCTAAAATGAAGAAATTGACAAGGTTATTTCTTGGCCTTGAATAATTAAAATTTCCCCTCTAATGTGCTAGATAGGCCACTGCCACAGACCTTCAGGGCTATCTTACTTCATTTCCATTTCAATATATTGCACACAGTGAGAAATAACTGAAACTGGAAAACAATTTTAAATCTGAGCTTCTCTCTGATTTCACTTTACAATATATTTTATAAGTCCAGTTTTGACATTGTGCGTAACCCAAGACAGCTGAACAAAGAGCTATTTTTCAGTTCACCTTTCCTCCTCTACGAAAGCTTCATGCTTTAGCAGTTCTAAGTCACTGGAAAACATAAGCTAACATGAAAAGGGAGTCTAACAAGTACAGGGTTCAAATTTTGAAGCAGGTTTAAGTACTGTGATTAAATTTGTATTCCCCCTAAACTGCGTTTTGTTTGAACTCCATGGCTTGTGATCCCGTTTCCTCCCGTTTTCTTGATGTCAGCTACTTCAGTGCTGGCAGAAGATCCCTCTGAACTGCAGCTGCATTTGTAAATGTTTCATCAAAGGCCTGAATGTCTGGTAAGCAGCAGAGCCGGTGGGTGCTACGAATGTGATCTGGGTCTATCTCGGGGAGGAACAGCATGCCCGTATTTACTGCCGATGCTATTCTGGGGGCTGCATGACGTGCTTCTCCCCTCTGGCTGAGCAACACTTGCCCGTTCATCTTTCAACACTCACTCCCAGCGTGACAGCATGAAATAAAACAAAATTTACTGGTAGCAAGCGTACTTGCATATTGAAGACTTCCATTCTAACAACTTCATGCACACACACATAGTCTTACTTCAATAATAACATTAAACATTTTGTACTCTAGGGAGATACGATTTTAGGTTCTGCTAAAAAAAAATAAAACCATAAGATAGAGAAAAGCATTACCTCATAAAATAATTAAAATTATAATGGAGTCAACACGCTTATTTGTCCCCATAAATGAACTCTTAACTCAGGCCGGCAGCAACACAGTAGCTCCAGCTCTGCACAACACTTCCAAATGTGGACAGCAGCTGTGTCTCCCAAAAACTTCAAAAGTAGGGGGGGGGGAAAGCTGTATTTGTTGAAGCAATTGTGTAAGATCACCTCTTCCAAAATTAGTTTACAAACTGAAACTCACTCAAAAGCCAGCAGAATGAGACAGGCACTTCCAGTCATCGATTAAACCCAGCCTGGTGCAAGATCTGTGCTAGACTTTGTAAGAGAAAGGAGGAAAAAATTTAAAAACCCAAACAAATGAAAAACACAACAAAATTTCAGATTAAAATAACATGCACATTTTTCACACTTCAAGGGTTATAATTTTTTATAATTTTGCCATTTTTTTTAATCTAGAAATATGCCACTGACACCAAATGGCATAGAAAAGATTTTTTTTTTTTTTTTTTTTTTTTTTTTCTTTTCTTTTTTTTTTGTCTCGTAAACCTATACAAATAATTTTCAGCACCAGAACTGGAGAATCACAAAGTTGCATAATGCCAGATTCATTCCCTTTCTGGATACTGAAATTTAAGGTAGGAACATCCTGACATTAAAAATTTTCAAAATTGGCTGATATTTTTAAAAATATTTCATTTGGTTCAATTTTGAAAATATGCAACCAGCTGGTAAAAATAAAATCTGATTTAAATTTTCTTTAGATAAAAAATGCAGTCTCAAACTTACATAAAACCAAAACTATATCCCTTTATATGTGAAGACAAAAACTGCAACCCCCCAGCTTCTAACTTTAGCATGTTTTATCACAGAAACAGTCCTCCAGTTCCACTAAATTTTTGTTTTCAGGGCAAAACTTCTCATAAGCAAAAATATCAGATAGGTAGCTGTGGGTGAATTAACATAAATTTTGCAATGTTATCACATGAAATAAGGGAATTTCAAAATCAATTTTACTTCTCAAATCAGCTGGAAAAAAAAACTTTGTCCCTAACATAACCAAATACTTTGTACCTAATATAACCAAATACCATGCAGGCTAATGACAAATTTTAAAATTAACAACCTAAACCAGAAACTAAGGTGATCTCCAGAATGGACTTAATAGCACAAGTTATTTTAGGCATACCTATAACTGAATGATTTACCGATGAATACATGCCAAACTAAGCACAAAATATTATTCTGTAAGTCAATTACATTTATTATGCATTAAGACATAAGAAAAGATCATACAATTGTTTTTCAAATACACTGTATTATTAGGAAGACATACATTCCATGATTAGAGCAAACATTGTCAGAAAAGAGGTATTTTTATATTCTGCAGAAATCTTAGATTAAATTCTATCATTACATACTTAATACATTAAGTATAGGTGGTTTAGAAAAAACTCCAGTAATGGATAAGTTCTCATAAAGGACCTTTTGTATGAGATCATAAACTTCTACATAAAAGGATTTTATCTACTATGACAATTGCAGTTTCTATAGGATGATACTTTGATAAAAAGCACTACAAAACCCGGTTTAGACTCTACACCTAGAGAAAAAAAAAAAAAAAAGAAGAAAAGATTACTTTTAACAAAAGGCTTAAAACTCTCCAAATCATAGTTTGTTTTTAGGAAAAAAATACTGCAAATACTAATTTATCAAATTAAATGTCTATCTTGTACTTGCCAGGAACACTTAACACAGATATAAATAACTTATCCACATGCAGAGCTGCAAACACAAATTCATGTGAATTCACCAAAACAACAGCATAAATACTGTTCTGCACCTGCACAATACAGAGACAGACATTCAAAATTCTGCAGTGCTGGTTGTGTCTTCCAAAGTGCAGAATCTAATCTTTAAGTGAAATTCCAGTGTACTAATAGAAAACCATTTTGCAGCAATGGTATTACAGTAAGTGCATTTGCTAAGAAAGTCAGTTTTCAAGATGCAGAGGGGGCTGATACTGTAATCCACAAAGTGAATGGGTTTCTTCATTATATGAAAACATCATGACATTACATTGTGAGCATTGAAAAGGCCAACAGAAGAGAAGCAAATGAAGAATAAATGAAATCTCATACCAGCTGGGAGGTTTAATTCATTGGTTAGGCTGATTATGATGTACTAACCTTAGCTATATTCTTTTATATGAACTTAAATATCAAAATACATTAAGGTGTTTGACTTGCATGTTAGCTGTGGTAAGAGAAGTTTTCTTCCCCAGGACAAATATTCCTGAAGAAGCAGAATAAACTTATCAATAAGGTGCACTTCTCAACTCGGGCATAACAAGCATCTGTTTGTCTTTTACTGTTTTATCAAAAATCAGTTAGAGTAAGCCGCATTATCCTCACCAAAGTTTAAGCAGATTGAGGGAGTGGCTTTCTATTAATGGTCTTTGCAGCACAGCCTGCTTAGCCCTATGGTAATGTCCTCTAAAGCTCAATTCCTCTATTGCAGACTTTGTTAATGGAAATATATCTCAAAGTGACTATACTATGCATAAAGTATGCATATTGCGCTCCGTATCAAACAGCAAAACCATCAGCTTTTGCTTCTCTGGTAGCATTTGCTTTGTTTTCTCCATCACAAACTGAAAAAAAAAACAAAAAAAAAACCAAAAAAAAAAAAAAAAAAAAAAATAAAAAAAAAATTAAAAAAAAAAAAAGCACCAAAAAAACCCAAACACTGTCATATTTAGAATTACAGTGATTTTCAATTAATTTCACAAATGGATTCACTCAGAAAAACCAAGGTATCTGAGGTATAAGAAGCACCAACACTAACTCATTGGTGAAATGCAACAGTTGTTTGTTCTGATCTAGTACAGCAAAACAGGAGTGTGACATCAGCCAAGGCCTTCAAAATGTATTTTAAAATTAGAAATATCATATCTAATTGCTACTTTAACTTATCACCACTCAATTTTAAAAAGACATTTCCATTTTTATATGAAAAAACACCAAAAAATTCACAAGACATCCCATGTTAAGACAAAATTAGGTATGAATGCAAACAGACATACAGCCTCATCCTCATCCTATCCCTAGTCTGATAAAATCTGCCTGCTAAAATCAAGGAAGATCATAAGGAACTGCAAGCTCCAGGGAGTAGCTGAAGAACTGTGATCCCTATGGAAGTTGGGATGGGTGCCTTCTTTGAGGTGCACTCACCATTGCAAAGGTCTCCTGGTGTGACCTGCAGAGCTCGTGTCTCCTTCACTGGAGTCACATGAGACAGAAACACTCCAGAGCTGTCTGTCTGATGAAGGAATGCTCTTTACCTCAGCTCTGTGAAGGTCTGTAATCATTGGTGATGAAAATGCTAACTAATAAAGGAGGATTTTCAATTAATAAGTGGCTTAAAGCATGGCAAAAAGCCTAGATTTCTGGGAAGATATAAGTGGTATATACCTCTCAATAGAGGTATTCTGAAAAATAGCACCATGGTGACCAGGAAGGCCACTGAACCTTTTTTTTCCTACGGTATTATAGCAGCATGTATGAAAATTATTTAATTGACTACCTGATTTACATGCAAATTACCACAGAAATTAAGATCTCAAAAGAATATTACTTCTACAACTTAAAAATAGCAAAGCTGCAAAGTACACATCCAGGCAGAAGAAAATTGCTTTGCACATCACTAACAAATAAATATTAAACAATCCCCATTCTTTCCTGATGTGAGAGTTAATACGAATCTTCCAAACAATTAGAAAAGCTCCAATCAGGCTTTGGTCCTCCTCAGGCACCTGGAAAATCTGTAGGACACGGCAATGCAGGACTCAAGAGCTTTGGGTGCTGCTGCTAGCTCCTCAAAGCACAGAACAGGGTGAACATGGGGGACTTCAACAACCAAGGGACCTGTTGGGAAGGTACTAAAGGATTATTACAGTACAGAATCATAGAATGACTTGAGTTGGAAGGATCCTTAAAAGACCATCCAGGGACAGGGACATGGGCAGGGACACCTTCCACTAGACCAGTTTGCTCAGATCCACTTCCAACATGGCCTTGAACATTTCTCAGGATGGGGACTCCACAGCTACTCTGGGCAACCTGTTCCAGTGCCTCACCACCCTCACAGTAAAGAATTTCTTCCTGTATCTCATCTAAACCTATTCTCTTTCAGTCTTAAGCCATTCCCCCTTGTCCTGTCACTACATACTCTTTTAGAGTCTCCATGTTTCTTGTAGTCTTCCCTCAGGTACTGGAAGGCTGTTGTACAGGGAAAAGTTTTGTTATTGAGCAGGTAAATGACTACATAAAATCTGGAATAACTCTTCTTTTTTAATCAACAGTGGGCAAACTGACTGAAAGTGCAAGATTGAGGGCAATTTAGGTGAAAGATTATGGGGAAAATGTTATTTGTAATTCCTAGAAAAAGAAAATGGAATTACAAACAAACAAAGTGCAGTAAAGCTGACAGCTTTCCTGTATGCTTTCAATTGCATTAGGGCAATTGTTTGCATAGGTGTTCTGCAAACAGAGCAAAGGATTCGGCTTTAAGAGAAAAATAAAAATACATATTTTTTCTGGATTATTTTTAAGATGGATTGGTTTCCTGATCCAAATCACAGCTCACTGAAGAAACAGTTGTGCTGGCAGCACAGAAGGTTGGGGGCATGAGAATATCTCAAGCCAGTGTCTGCCAAGACTGCCCTGTAAAAACCACAAACTTAAGATTTGCTCTCTACTAGGTTTTGTTTTATTATAAAGTCCAAAGAGACAAACCTGTAAATGTAATGTGAATATAATGTGAAAATAGTGTGAAGGGCATAAACAAACTACCTCGATGAAAAGAGAAAATAAGAAGAGTGTAATGAGATAAACTTGACTAAATTGAGGGCTCTTCAAGGATCCTGAAACACTAGAAGGAAGCATACGCAAGTAAAAGGTAGGTCAGATTACTAAAGGATGAATTTTAGGGAAGAGTGCAAGTATGTAGGGGCAAAATCAGAAAGGCCAAATCACAGAATGAGCCTTAGTCAGGAACAGAAAAGGAAACTGAGACAGGCCTAGAGGTGGAGGAGGACAACAAAGGGAAGGGTTGTGCCGCTTCTCAGTGGGGAGAAAAAGCTTTCAGCCACACCAGCGAGATAAACCAAAGTGCTAAAAGCTTTTTTGTTTCAGCCTTCAGCCTAAAAGAGGTATTATGTATTTTGACTTCAGCAAGGTTGCTGATGTTTGTTTAAACGTGATCTAAGTAAGGCTGTAAAAGACTATGCATTGTGTATAGTTACTAAGTAATGGTTATTAATTTATTAAGTCCCAAGCCCGAAGTATGTATGAAATGCTAAATCTGTACCAAATGCCTTGATATTCAAAACCTTCATGAATAACTTTGATCTTGGAAGAGTTCAGTTATTGCACATGCCAATGTGGAAACTCTTAAAAACCTGTGAGGAACTGCAATGCAGAATTAAAACTGAAAATTAATTTAACTTGGGAGCATANGAAAGAGTGTGCTAGTGAAAGCCTGCTAAGTGAAACTCAACTTCACTAATACAAAGTGGGAAGCAACTAGTTAAACAGTATTCCATGGGAAAAGATTGAAACAACAGCAAATCACAAACTGAAGATGAGTTTTTGCACATCATGTTGCTGTGTGGAGGAGAACAGAATCACCATAATTACAATTCCTGGCACCAGTGTATAAAAAGCATTATGTCATTTGAGAGTCACACAGAATGATGCTACTTTAATATGACACAATATTAGCCAAATAGTGTGGTTTCTATTTGAAATCAGACTTTAGCAACCAATAACATAACAAGATAAAGTCCAGAAAACAGCAACTGTGACAATCATGAGGTCTACAAGAAAATAATGCATCACAGAGTCTCCTTAGGCTAAAGAAAAATGCTCAAGCAAGACTACACAAGCCATCTTTCGAAGTCAGAATTTGCTACAAAGAGGAAATCCATAAACCTTTCCCATCTTCCCCAAGGAAACAAGACTTGAACTACAGCAGTTGCACAATTCCTATCACCATTTAGGAAAATTTTACTAGGGATAAATCTTATTTTCTAGACATCTTCCACCTATATAATCTGAACGTTAATTTAGGGTAGTTACTGATATGACACTTCACTTCAAATCAAGTGTTATAAAATAAAACACATTTGGAGTTAGTTCTTTTTTCTTTGTAAATGGATTAAGGTATAGTGATCCACTCAGTTTTGTTCTGTAGATATATATTAAAAAACCCCAAAACAACCAGTGACACAACTCCAAATGTTGATAAGATCCAGGAACAATTTATCATATTTTTCCACTATTATAAAATATTGTAATATCTTTATACATTTTTAAAAAATCATTCCAACACACAGTATCTTATTTGTATAGAGAGTTCTTTTACTGTTAAAATCACTTCAGAGACAAAGGTGTTCAACATCAATGCTGCATTTCCTTAAAAAAATAAACTGCATTTTTATTTCAAATCTAATTCAGTTGCTTGGAACAATGCTGAAAATAGAAGTCTGGGTACAGAACATACTCATCTTGTTTTCAAGTTAGAAGAGGATCCGTATTTTTGTTTTTATAAGCTTCATCAGCATTTTTGCAAAGAAAATAATAACTGTATTCACTGAGTAAGCACAATATCTCTGGAATTAAATATACTGTCTTACTGGCTAGGTCCCAGCCTCAACTGCAAGGTAGAACTGACACTGATACACCTAGGAGAGCAGATCCATAACACAACTTTGCTCACATATTATAGCAGATTATTCGAAAAAGAATCCTCTAGAATTACTTCTTTAGTATTTACACTATCTTATGTGGATTTACAGTGTATAAGGAAAAAGTGTTATGTTTCTGTTCTAGAAGTCAGACAAAATTATTTGTGTTAAAGTTATACAGAACGTTGTTTAAAAACTTTAACATAGACTCCAGACACTAAAGTTATGGCTGTTCCTATGGAGCCAGAAAAGACCTATTTGCCTTTGAAATTTCTACACATAGATGATTTGTACTACCTTTACTTCTGTATTTCTGCCTCCCACACAGCAGTCCTGTACGTGAACTCCTCCAATACAACGTGTGAGGCGTGGAGCTCATCAGTGAAACATCCTGCCTCCATTCTGCAAGACACTTGAGAACAGTCTTCGGAGCTTTGCTTTATTTGAGCACAGATATCTTGCAGATGTTTAATTTAAAGCTCATGTGTAGTCCCACTGAAGTAAATGGGATTACTAAAGTACTTAAAGTAATTCCCTGCTGAATCAGGCTTTTAAGAGTAAGAATAAATGTGCCTAATTTTTATTCATGCATCAGATATCTATAGACTAATAGTTGAAACTCAGCAGTTTTTTATTCAGTTAATATTAAATGTCTGGAGTTAATGTATCTTCACCTGCTGCATCTACCATCCCTCTAGCAAGGATCTTTTTAAATATAACCCTGCAGCAGTTTTTGCATACATACTGTGTCATGAGGCACTCATGTTTTGCATACATATAGTGTCATCAGACCTAGTGCTGTGATGACCTTTTTGTAAATAATAAATAAACAGCACCTGGCCCTTGTGTTTTTTTTGAGTGTTACACTCATGAAAGATTTCAGAAAAGAATTCTTGTAACGTAAATTAAAGAAGTAGCGGAAGTAATCCCACTTACTTTGGACAAAAGAGGAATTCATTCATATACCTGTAACTGCTTACTTCCTGCATTTATGGAGATGTAGAATAATTTTTAACTTAATTGTGGGAAGAAGGAAAGAAAAAAAAAAAAATCTGAGGATCTAAGGTATTTAACACATACATGCTAAAGGTTGAATACGAGCATGACTTACACCATGGTCAGAAGCAAATATGATATGGCTTGAACTAAAGTTGAGATTTGTCAATATCAAAATCTGTCAGCAAAAAAAGAAAATGCAACCAAAAATCCAAATAATAAATCTACAACCTCATCAGTAATGAGACACCTGTAGCTTCTTCATCAAGACCTGCTTAAATGATGCTGAGAGTTCTCTGCAAAACACTTCTATTCTCACATCTATTAAAATTTATCCCCTGCTGAAAATATAATAAGAGAAGGCTGGCAATGATGAATTCATTTTATCATCAAGCATAAGGTTCATTTAAATTGATTTCCTCATTTAAATGAGTACACCTGGAAACATCAACCACATGCAAAACTACCACCGATTTTAGCATCATTTACAGGTCACTAAAAAAGGACCCACTGACACACGTGATAACAAAAGAAAAATTATATGACTCCTTCCTGAAATTTTCACTGTTCATCTCTGGCCCACCTGATCTTGTTGGTTCAGCTAATGTAGTGTTAAAACCTGGGAAATTTAAATCAAGCAGGTAAAACAAAGGAGTAATAGACAGATGTATATTTAATTTTTGCAATGGTACAACATCTTCTGCTGTACAGATGTAAGAACTTAATGCAGTCCCAATTAGCTATAGGTTTGGGATACTGTAAGAGACAGCATCAACAGTTTTAGGGATAAACAATTCATTGCTAAGTAACAGTACAGTAACACATGAGGGGTGCAATTACCCAAGTCTTTACAACAGCAAGTCCAGTTATTCATCAATACCAAGCCAAAAGTGATACCCAGGTTGGCAAGGACTTGCACAACTGTGATTATTGGCTAGGCCATCAGGCAGAGGGACACAGCTGGTCCTTCAAAGAAACAGCTCAGATCCACAGAGGAGCTGGGTGAATCTCCCATTCCGTCATCAGACCCACCCCTTCCACTGCCGAGTTACAGCAGCTCTGTCTGGATTTGCTAATCCCTGCTGGTTGTGTTCTGGCTGTGCACAGGGCACAGAAGTGTTGTCCAAGGCAATTCCAGCTTTACACCTCATTTCTGAGCACAGCACCCAGAAACATCGGGCAAAGCAACAGTAGCCCCATAGCAGACACACCCAATGCTCAACAGCTCCAGTTCAATCGCGACAGCTTCAAAAACATCTGCTCATATAATAGCATTTAGTCATGAACAGGCAAGGTCAATGACTAGTTAACTGTACACCAGTACTGTTATGCATGCTGTCTTCCTACAGGTAGCTCCCCATAACCATACAGTGCTTCAATCTTCTGTAATTCTGTTCAAACATAACAGAGCTTTATCTTCTGTCAGAAGAAAGAAAACATGAAAAAAAACTTAATAGAGTGAAAATAGTAAACTCCTCAAAGCACGTCTTGTCACCACGATTGTTTCCAATCTTTTTCTTGAGGAAGAAATGCAAGACGTGTAGGGCATAAAACCCAGCAAGCTCGAGCTCAGAGAATATTGCACGGTATCTTCTTCAGCAATCCCACCCACTGCAAATTTTCAGACCTCCTCTCCATTCTCAGTAACAGTTTTCCAAAAATACCATATTGCAGTGAAGGTCTCAGTCCTTTAACTTCAGCACACTGCCTAGCCTTGTCCAATGATACGTGAAAGACTCCATGTCTGTGCTACATTTTTGTCTGGCTTTCCACACTCCAAAACTACGGGACAAAATTTTCTGCGTCTAAAGAGGCATTGAAAGCTTCTCCATCTTCTCATGAGAAGGCACAAGTCTTTGACCGTGTCCTTTTTGTCTTTTTCTCCTTGTACGTATGTGTCCAAATGTGTGCGCTGTATTCTACCTCCACATGTTCAAGCAGAATTAGAAATCCTCTTACTGGCACAGAAAGAAGGCTTTGAAGCACACACAGTTCTTATGATGACCGGAGACAACAGTATCAGTTATGGTGCCCAACTCTCCCCTAGAAAGAGCAGAAATACTTTGGCACTAAACTGTATAAACGTGGCATAAAGATGTACACAGAAGAGTGGGTTGTGAAGCACAAAGTTTGAAAATTTATTCAAGTTACATGGGTATGTTTAGTATGTGCAATACTTCAATTTCCTTTAGGTTTAAGTCAAAACTGCTTACATTTGGGCTGAATTTGGCAGATTTCTGAAGCTTAACTGTTTCAATTTCTAATGTTTTGAATTCAAATCTTCCACTTGCAATTATATTTCTGCATTTATTCGTCACTAACATAGCCATTGTTATCTCTCCACTTTTCCCTCTGTGTCCAGACAGTACCACAACCCATGATTAAAAAACATGATTCATGCTTCTAACAAAATCCCTATTGAAGAGAAACATTTTCTTTCATATTTTTTTCCAGTCCTGTTAGGTAACTGTTAAAGAACAAAAAGTTAGGATACCTTGACAGCAGCTTTCAATGCCTTCCCTGCTATCCTCTCTGCAGTTTCTACGTTTACGTATTTCTCCTGTCATTTGCCCTTAAAATTTTTTATCTGATTATCAAATATCTGGCAAAGAAGTACTTGGCAGGATTTAGAGCTCTTCAGTCGCCTGATGACTGGGGAGCTGATGGCATAATGAAAGGCTCCTAATGAAGTTCCCAGCAGTGCTGTCCCTGAAAAACCTCGAAACCACTCACTTTTTGCACCGTATTTCTCCACTCGTGGGACTTGGTGGGCTCCACGCACCATTTGTAAAAAGCACTAAACACAACTCGGCTGAGCTCTTCATGCCCAATTGCGGCTTAAACCTCGTCTTCTACCTCAGGGCGATTAAGAAATTAAACAAACCAGAAACAAAACCAAAACTAAGAACCACAAGTAGCACTCGGAAGCCCTTTTTGCCTACTTGTTGCAGGTGCTAGCAGGTGTAGCAGCAACCTGCTCCGGAGCCGAGGGGCGGGCAGCGCCGAGGCAAGGCAGGGCACGGAACCGCCGGCGGCCCCCGGGCATCGCGGGGGCCC
>WEIU01007849.1:173067-213542 GCA_013389925.1 Aegithalos caudatus | reverse complement strand
CCGCCCCGCCCCGCCCCGCTCTGCGAGGAGCCGCCTGGCCCCGGCTGCGCTCCGAGCGCGCTGAGCTGTCCGGGCTCAGCGCTTTCTCTCGGCCAGCTGGTAGAAATCCGCATTACGGCCGCCTGCGGACGGCTTTCCTTTCTCTCCGCCGAGGCGGCTCACGGGCTGCCTGCCTGTGGTAGCGATGGCCGAGTGGCCGCGCCTGTCTCGGGGAGAAAGCGAGGCGGGCGAGCCCCGGCACCTCGCCCCCTGCGCGGCGCGTTCGTGCGGGAGCGACAAGAACTTGGTATAATAGAGCCCTTGTGTCGCGCTGATGTGCAGGCAGAGATGGCTTTGTGCGCTCGATGCCCTCCGCTTGTAAACAGGAGGCTGGAGCTAATGGAGTGGGGACGCAAGCTTGCACCGTAAAATCAATGAAACTTGGGTCCACCCTCGTGTAATAACTTCTGTTTTTACCAAAATACGGGGTAGCTTTAAGCATCCTGCTCAAAGCACGAGGTGTGCAGTGCAGTCGCACAGACCTGCCTCTCACACCCTTCCCACGACAGGCAATGTCCCAGGGCTGAGCTCGCGGTGGGCGTGCGGAGGAGCCGTGGCGATGTGCCCTCTGCTGAAATCGGGAGCGGTCAAGAAGTCAGGGGTCAGTGAGGTCAGTGAGGACTGAACCTTACTTGAGTGCTCACTTACAGTTCTTGTACCTCTGTCACTTCATGCTCTGCACGATAAATAAGCCTGATGCTCTTTAATTCAGCCTTTGCTGCTGTAATGCTCTTGGCCTCGGTGGAAGTGCCACCTGTAACTTCTGCAGAGTTGCTCTTCAGCCAGGAACAAGGGAACAGGTTTGTTCTGTTGTAACGAGAGGAAAATCGGGTCTCAGCTTTAGGATTGGAGAATTGATGGGATTTTTTTACAGAAATGCTGCTTGCTTCAGCGTTCAGCAGCGTGTTCAGTTAACAGGCAGGTAGAATTTACCGAAATCAGAGCTACTGTTCACTTGCTGTGACTAAAGGACTACAAACCATGTATCAGCTCTCAACTGATACGTTCGCTGGTTTCTTAAAGGAATTTTGCCAGATCATCTCTGGCCTAACTTTTAGGAGAATGGGTGTTTTTGTATTAAGCAGAAGATGAGATATTTGCATTTGGGCTCCTATTTTTTCTTTTCCGAAATGCAAAATGTGAGCAAGATTGGTAAGATTCAGTTCCTTCAGACAACGAGATGCGCAGTGGGTTTTGTACCTTTCCATCCTCTCATCCTCTTGTTTAGAGATACTTGTAGCTGTCCAGAACTTGTTTCCTGGTGCGGAAAGTTCTGATACTCAAAGGCAGCTATGTGTTTGTGGATTAAAAAAAAAAAAATCACCAAAATCAAATTATGAAAGAGAACAGAATTTCATTTTCCCCACACAATGTACCTTTCAATTTTTATTATATTTGTTTTGCTGATTACAAGCAGCGGCTTTTTTTTTCCTCCCCCTGCTTCTGGGAAAGTAAATTGCCATTACAGTAAATCTTCTAGAAATTATTTTCTCAAAGTTGTTTTTATCCTTTTTTCTTTAGGCTTTTTGTGGCTTTTAAAAAATTTTAATATAGTAATGGTTATTGAAGGTAAATTTTCTCAATATTTAGACTTGGAACAACATATGAAGGAGCCAGGTCACGCTGTTAGCTGGAATCTGTTGTCATGACTTCAGTCTTTTGCATGTGGCAGTTCATACGAACAGAGGGTGTGAAGTCCCATTGATTTTAATGAAAGTACTCATGAATGAAGCAGAGCAGTACGTCATAGATGTTTGCAGATGTGTTTTTGTTTTCATGCTCTGGGAACAATAGATGTATTTGCACACCAGAACAACATCTGAAAAGGGTTTATAATGAAGCCAGATTTACACATGTATCTTTAACATAATTTAAAACCGTTGCAGGAAAGCTCTCTCTTCATGAATACTGAAAAGTACCAGTGTAAAGAAATAACTCTTTAGACTATGCCAATTGCCACTTTATTTTCAAACTCACTGTAATCAAGGTCTTTTTGCTGCTAGCATTTTGGGTTGTTGTTTTTTTTTTAGTATATCCCCAGTACGTTGCTTTAAAGTGTATAGGTGGTATACGAGATACCATTGAAGGAGAAAAACAAGTATTGACAGTGCTCGTCAGTTTTTGCACACAAAACTTTTCATGCTATGACTAATATATGTCATGCTGTGTTTAGATGCTTAAAATTGTCACTCAGTCAAATCTCTGAGGAAAACACTGTGAATTATAAACCATGATGCTTCAGACATTGCATGTGATTACCGTGGGCCTTCAAGTGGCCCATCAGTCTGTCCCCTGCAGCAGTCTGGATTTTTGTGCCTCCTTTAAACTCCCTAGGTTTTGTTAATCTGTATGAAGATGCAAAACCTACCAGAGGAGGGACTGGGGCCTAATTTGAAATTTCAGTATGTCTGAATTGGTTATTTATGGTTCTTCCAACAACAGCAAAACCCAATTGTGTGTTGTCATTCCACAGAGGGAGATCAGAGGCAAAATCACCCTGAGCAAAGGTCACATATGTTCATTGATTTCTGAGAGGTCTCCTTTCGATGTCTATGCTTATTTAACACTTGAGTTAGAAAAGCATGCAAAAATCTTGATGTAAAAACAATTTTTTTTAACCACTGAATATCTAAGGGTAAGAGTGAGTGGAGTGGTTAAATGGATCCATGGCCTCTGTTTTTTTTTGGAGTGTAGTTTTAAATTTTAACTGCAAGTGGGCAAAGACATTTGCAGCTGTGAGATGCACCAAGGATGTTTTAGGAAGGGTGGCACACTGTAACTAAGGAAACAGATTATGAAATTATATCTTACAGCAACTTGCCAACAAAAAGAAAAGGAAAAAATATACTTTTTAATAGCTCTCAGGCTCAAAATATGAAAACCGTTTCAAGAAAACCAGTTTAGCACCAGATGGATGGTCAGTAGTTGTGGATGAATGTTTCTTAAGTTATAAAGGATGGCAAGCCTAGCTTTCGAAAAATTAGTGCTAAACAATGTTACAATTTTAATACAAATTTAAATTATGTTGGTAATTTCAGCGTTAATTAAAATTTTAATAATTGACCTTTAGAGGAACTACTTTGAAGGGCCAACTATGGTATAAGGTGAAGCAAAATAAGATGCTTTATTTCATATGTCATTCATACTATTTCTATCTAGACACATAGGTAAATACTGCATATGTTTTCATCTTCATGTATGGGAAAAGCTTTTTCATCGTGTCTTATACATTGCTGTATTTAATTATAGTGCAATATTGACATACCTTGTCTTGCTTGTTTAAAGATTTCTAAAATTTATTGAGTAAGGTGATGCTGTTAAAGTCTGATATAGTCAGTCAAATTACTGTACAAGGTTCTTGTACCTACATTCTGGACACTGCTCTCCATATAATAATTTCCTTTAAAGTATGAGTTGAAAAACCAAGAAAAATTCAGCTTTTTAGCATTAGTATCAGAAACCTTACCATTGGTGGATTTGTAATGATAGGAGTGATAATAGTTACCTGCTACACTGCATAAAATTCAACCTAAATATCTCATACTTTTTAAGGATGAAAAAAGTATGAATCTTCCCTCTTCTTTTTTACTATTTTCTCTTTAGAAGAATCTGGCATTGATTTTATTTCCCCAGTAGAAGGGAAAATTGAACAAGTGGGTAGCAGCACATTAATTGTTCTTGTTTTAATGCCCTTACAGGCAGCAGCAACCACTTCCCTTCTTTCTAGAGTAGTGAAAAATACAAGTCCTAAATTAATTAAGTGGTTTTGAGCTTTCCATTAAACACATGTTTATTAATTAAGTATTAGTAAGAAAGAAAGGCTGATCTTTTATACTTCTTTAAAATTCTGTACTGAAATAAATTGATTATTCCTAAAGTCTGACATTGTAAACAGCATGGAGAGCCATAATTATTAGATGCTGCTGTAATGTAATATTGTGGTATAATCAAAATTAGATTTATTATTTCAAAATTAATTTAACTAGTGGAGAACATTAAAGGGGTTATAATACATAGCAATAAGTGTATGTAGCCAGATTCTTAGTTCCAGCATATCATTACAGATCCCAAAAATAATTAGGGACAAAATGAAGTAATTTATGCTCATAAAATATTAATGTATTTCTGGGAATTTTCTGTTTAATCAGTGAAAAAAATTAGAATGTGGCTGTATATTTTCAGTATTTACAGAACATGTCATACCAGTGCTTTGTGCTCATGTTTCTATTTGTTCTTCTCCATATGCTGAGTTTTTTAAAATAATCATGTTCCTAGATTCAGCACCCTTACAACCAGTACAGCAGTAGGTATCCAGGATACAGAGAATGAGAAAGAAACTAAGAAAGTTGTTTGTTTGTGTCAGCAGCCATCTGTTAAAACCTTCCACTTGGTAGAATTTTCTACCAACACAAATCAGTTACATTTTGGAACCTATCTAGTATTTATATAATAAAGAAAACAGACTTAGAAAATTTAATTGTGTGTTAACACTGAAATATGAATTACCAGAAAAGGTAAAGAGTAAGGCAGCACTTGATAGATGGTGGACACATACACAGCCAAAACAGTATGAATATATAGAAGAGGTGGACTCTCAAAGCGAATTAGTATTGGAGCCACATCTTCAACTGCAGGTGCTTCACAGATACTTTCACCAAAATTTTATCAATCACTGAATTTTATGTTTGATACTTAGTTCTCTGAGTAGTTAATAGGTGTTCCAATTCGAGTAGATCAATTTTTTAAAAAAAATTAAAGATTGCTTATTAATCCCTCTGTGAAAATATTCAAAGTAGCTTAAAAAAAAACAGCACTAAGTGGGTGAATGACTTCTTTTGAGGAGCTTAAAGTAGTTTAATGGGAATTAGAGTGAAATTACATCAGAAAACAGGTTATCTCCTATTTGCTAGTTACAGCATTCATGCCACCTTTGTTTGGAGCCTCTGGTAGAAATGGCCTTAAGAGAGCTGACACGGGCAAGTGTCAAAATTAAAATGCCTTTCGAGAATACAAGAAAAAAGATTGCTGTAGTAATCTGATAAAGGTGGGGTTTGACTCCAGTGCACCTTTGCATGGATGTCCATGACTTTTCATATCATACGCCGTACTCCCTCCTTGCATTGCTGTTCAAAATTTTACATGATAGTACGAATAATTGTTTGCTGGAATTTTGTGCAGTCTTGTGTTACTGCCTTGCCTTTCTTACATACTGCAGAACAAATGAAAAGCAAAAAAAAAAGAGCTAAAGAATTCATGCTTTTGGTCCCTCTGTCACAACATAATGCAGAATGCGGTGCATGTTTAGGTACTGGAGATACCAGAAATTGTTGGTATGAAGAGTTCATAAAGAGAAGGGAGTCCTAAGGTTTTGTTCTTACATTCAAATCCACACAAAAATTTTAAAAGATATGATTTTACAGTAGAGGTTTTTGACAGTGGATCCAAAAGCCCATCTGAAGGTGATCTAGTGCATTGTCAAGTAGTTCCTGACAAGGAGTGGTCTGTTGTCACCTTAGACCCACAGTAACAGAATGGTTACTTCTCCCACTTGCTCTTTCTGTGAGCAGCTAGGCACAAGAGCTGTAAGTGTCCTGCTCTCTCCCTTCTCTCCAGCCCTCTCTCCCTCCTCAGCTGACGGCATATAATGTTGTCTCTGTTTCTGCTGGCCACCTTCCTATCAGTCCACCATAAATGTTGAGGGTGTCCTGCTTTAGAAATTTCTCTCAATTTTTTTTCCCCCCTGGAGAGATCAATTTAAAAAAATATTTATGTGATTGTAGTTTCTGTGTCTTAGTTGCCAAAATAAATCATCTGTGAAAGTGAAAGATTTGCTTAGTGGAAAAATAATTTATAAGAAAAACAAGTAACAAAAGTAGTTTATCTATCAGTGTCATGTGCATTTCACCAAAATTAGAGCTGACAATGTAGTGTTGCCTGTAGCATACAGGATGGAGAGGGTTGGGTCTTCTACAGCTTCCTAAATTTAATTTCTTATTACTTTAAAAGGTACCTACCAGGGGCAGTGGACAGGAGGGATGAGACATGGATATGGTGTACGTCAGAGTGTACCCTATGGCATGGCCACTGTGATCCGTTCACCTCTCCGAACATCTCTGGCATCACTTCGAAGTGAGCAGAGCAATGGCACTGTTCTGCATGACGTCACTTCAGACAGTCCAGCTGGAACAAGAGGAGGATTTGTGCTCAATTTTCACAGTGATGCAGAAGCCATGGGCATTAAGAAAAAAGGAGGCTTATTCAGAAGAGGATCCCTTCTTGGTAGTATAAAACTTAGAAAATCGGAATCTAGGTCATCGATATCTAGCAAACGGAGCTCTGTCAGGAGCGATGCTGCTATGAGCAGAATTAGTTCCAGTGACGCCAACTCCACGATTAGTTTTGGAGATGGTGACTGTGATTACAGCCCTCTGGAAGACCACGTTGATGCTACCACTACAGAGGCCTATATGGGTGAATGGAAGAACGACAAGCGCAGCGGTTTTGGTATCAGTGAGCGTTCAAATGGTATGAAATACGAAGGAGAGTGGCTGAATAACAGGAGGCATGGATATGGATGTACCATGTTCCCAGATGGCACCAAAGAAGAGGGAAAGTACAAAAATAACATTTTGGTCCGTGGAATAAGAAAGCAACTTATACCCATACGAAACACAAAAACTAGAGAAAAGGTGGACAGAGCAATAGAGGGTGCACAGCGAGCGGCTGCCATGGCAAGAACCAAAGTGGAAATTGCAACCTCAAGGTAAGTTGTCAAATGGAAGGTTGTAAACCTTTGCCTTAGTGAGCACTTGCTCACCTTTCAGTTTCACGTGTGTAGCTCCATTGACTTTAGTGGCATTACACATGTGAAACGTAGAACTTCAACTCATTTGAGTAAAGAGTTTGTATTTGTTCCATAATACACTGTAAAAGTACATTTCCATTCTTGATACATTTCTGCTTTCTCTCAAGAGCTGCTGCATTATGCCTTTAAACCTGTTTGGAAAATAAAACTGGTGAGGAAAGAAGTGAATGATTTGGGGGATCTGAGGTAAAGTTTGAATATTTTCCCATTAGCATGCTCCAGTTATGCCTATTGTATTGCCGATTTCTTTTAGTAGCATCTGAAACTCACTGAAGTTGCCCTTTTGACCGTAGGCATCTTAAGATCTCTTTTTCTTAGAAACTGTGGTATAAACAGCGTAAGAATAACAGTCAAGGATGTTGTGCTTGGAGGCTGTTGATTTGGTTGCCAGGGCAGTATCTCCCAAGAGTTCTGTATGAGAACTCTGCCATTTTGGAGTATGCTTCTCCTCAACTCATCTGATCACATAACCTGCACATCAAATAGTGCTGGTCAGCTTCTCCCTGTGCCTCTGCCAAGCGTTTGAGATGGGAGAAGTGTATGGGTATTGCTAGTGGAGAAAACTGTCATTTTCACTTTGAACTCCTAACCAACAACCAAGCAATTTTTCTTGAAATGGAATTGTTACAAATTAAATCACTGTTGACAATTTTAACTGGTTTGATTTTAAGTTTGAGAGTTCTTTTAAAAGCTATTTAATTTTTATTGCCTTCCAATAAGTTTCTGTGGTGGTTTCTCTGTTGATGGCTTTAGTTTGTTTCCTCAGACAGGCTTTTCTTGAAATAGGCATTGAATTAAAAAAAAAGTTCAGAATGTGCATGAAAGAAAATCTTCCAGCTATTTTAGAAAGAGGATGTCACATTACTCTTAGAGCTGAACAACTGATTCCTAATTTAGTGTGGTCACCAGTGTGTCCCCAGTGACTACCCTTTTCCTGACAGTGCTAAGAAATACCAAAAAGAAAATACCAAAAAGTGGTATAAGTGGGAGAGCTTGAATATATAAAGTGCTCATAGCAAGAAGTAGTTGAGACACTAAGATGAAGAATGTAGCATAATGTTATAGGACCTTTCTGAGAACTGGTCACGTAAGTAACGAAAGGATGGCATTTACTCGGTTACTTCTATAAATACATGTAAGGCATTATGTGACAGCATACCGTATTAGTAAAGCAGATCAGTAATACCTAACTTTAACAAAGTACTGGATCCCATTCAGTACATAATAAGCCCTAGTTTTTAAAAAAATGGGGCAGTGGGATGTATGGAGAGGGGCAGTCACCATTTGAGTCTATATAAAAATTTTTAAAAGCTGTCGTCTCAGACCATTATGTTCCAAGGCATGGTGTATGCACTTCCTCTTCAAAAAGTGTCTCTGAAGTGTTTTATTTGCTTTTCCTTCCCTTGGATTTTTAGGTGGAGGACAGAGTTCAAATTGCTTCTTTTGGAACAATTCGTCAAAACAATGTTTATTTCTTGAAAATATGTTTTTGAAAGTGCAGCAGAAGGACTCAGTTACAGTGCAGCTGTGACCAGAGGCAATCCCTCCCTTTGGTTTCTCAGCTAAAAATCTCTCTGAAACACTCCCATGACTACCAGGATAGACAGCAAGCTTGCAGATTCAAGTCTTCTCTCTTTTTAGTAGCCACTGCACCAGCTGTACTGGCACTGATTCAAAGGCCAAGAGACCTGACACCAAGCTGGGCAACATCGGGCATGAAGATAATATTAGCTTCACTTCTGAGGGCATGTTGGACTCCCCTAGTAAGAATGGCAAGACCTTTCCTATCTCTCAAGTTTTCTGAGTTGTTTTGAGTATCAGCCAGTAGGACCAAGGTGTTGGATACTGGTGAACTGAGGAACTATCATACTTGCAGGGTCAGTAGCCATATCATCTGGAATAGATTATACAGCAGCACTGAGTAAAAAAACTTCCATTTTGAATAGTTGTTATAATCTAAGTTGACTGGATTGGTATGGTTTCAAGATGGAAGTACTTCTGTCTCACTGAAGCCTGACGACCAGTATTGGCTTGTGACTCTATTTTTTACCAAACTGATAAATTAATAATATAATAATTCTTTAGACAGTAGCATTCTTCCAATATCTTCCTATATGAGTATGAAGATAGTGGTCTTGTCTGTTTCCCAACAATTGCTAGTGCACAAAAAATCTAGAAGTGCCTTCTATAATTTTTCTAATGTTTAATACAAAGGTGGTTCTGCCCATATAGCATAACCTCACTGCACAATGGCCTTCTGTGTTTCAGACTGGACAGATGTCAACAGCACTGTGCACTTGCTGTAGATTTCCATTCCATTAGTTGAAGAACTCACTAGATAGACCTTTTCTCACCCCAAAAACCATTGAAGCAAAGAGCTAGAAATCCTCACTCTCATCCAGATATCTTCCTTTTCAATGCAGCTTGGAGTTGTATGCTATTCTTCCTGCGTTGTTTATTCCCAAAATGTTTGTTCAGCCAAATGGAAACAGACCATACTCCTCATTGTAGCTCCCTGCTGGTCATGACAGGTTTGGCTAGTAGTTTGACCTGTGACAGATGTCCAAACAGTCTTCAATGAGACCAACCACTGCTTTGCTTTATATTCCTGATTTCTTTTTATGTCTAAAAGTCCTCTTTAGTAATCTGTGTAATCTTCCTTTGTCTGTGGCAGTTTTGCAGACACAGAAAAGTATAAAAATTGGGATAAATAATGCTTCTCTGAACCTGAATTTGCGCTGGCTCTTCTGACTTAGCTTTTGTGTTTTTCAGGCATTTGTACTAAGGTGTTTTGAAAATGACAGCAGCATTTCTCAAAAGATAGCAGATTGCAACATTGTGTGATGTATAAAAAGCTGCTGTATCAGGGAAGTAATTACTAGCTTCTGCTACACAGATGTGTATTCAGTATGGCATCACAGATTAGAAATTAGCAATGAATAAAAATCCTTTTAAAATTACAGTGCAGCTTAATAGATTTGATTGTGTGGTAGAGTTTTACTAGCTCTATTTAAGGAAAAATATTTTGGTATAAACATAAAAGTCCCCGAATTTGAGAAACTTCAGAAGTATGTTCAATACCTTCCCTTTTCAAAACTTTATAAGGTGCCTTTTTAAAAATATCATTATTATGGGGAATAATTAATTCAAATTCATCTTTAACACATTGTGCTAAAAGCAGTCAAGTTTATATGCCTTATTTGGGGTCCTCCTTTCTGAAAGGAGAAGCTACTTTCCAGAAATAGTTGATTATTTTCTATACATGTGAAGTGCTTTACATGCTGGAAGATGTACTTTTGGGAGAGATTAAAAAGCCCCAAGTATTGACTCAGCCAAGAGTCAAGTGGAAACTCATTTTGAGGGAATCACATAATTCTCACTGTAGGGATTTTGAACTTCTTTTTCATCACTGTCGTATGTCTCAATTCAAAGGAGATATCCCTCTGCAGTTCAATATAAACTGGAAGTACATTAGAGCACTTCTTTCCTAGTATGAAAATTACTTCACGTTATAGTGTATTGTATTAAGTTTGCCTTCACCAATGCTTATGTACAGTATAAAACTCTAATGTTTCTGGAATTCATTTTCAGAGTGTGAATATAAATTTACTTTCTAATACTCAGTGTCCCTGGGTGGTTTTAGAATACATCAGTCCTGTAAGTAAACGTGAAGCAGTGAAAGCAGAAGGAATGAGGTTTGTTTACTAAAAATCCTTCCTGTTCCATATTCTTTCAGAAAAGTAAATTTTATGCATTCAGAATTGAGTGTTCAGAGCCAGGCCTTTTTCTTTTTTTTCTCCCTTCAAATATTTTCTAGTTAATTCTCCCTATAAAAAAGTCTTCTTTAAGTGTTGACTCTCTGAGGAAAAACAAACTTTGCAAAGACACAGAGGGACATGGTAAAAATACAATAAGGGTAAGAAATATGAATCAGAAGATAGTGTATGAAGAAAAAGGGAGAAAGAAAAGAGAAAAAACATCTTCTTGTTGATACTTTCCTAACATTTCATTGATCTTTCAGGTTATAAAACAAGCAAATTAAAGAATTTAAACTTATTTTTGTACTCTTTTTCACAGGAGCTAAATACTTTTAAGTACATTAAAGTTTTGAGTGAGTTTTAAGTGAAGCGTATGCATTGTCATAACATGCCATGAGAACTTGTGACCACCTTAAAAGCAATATTGTAATGGGCTCTCATTACATGAGCACCTGAGATTTGGTGAAGCATAATGGTTCCTTTGTGTTAGGCACTGCACAAACAAATTATGCTGTCTGGAGACCTTGCAGCCTGGGAAAATGGCAGTGCCCAACAGATGAAAAGAAGCTGGCAAAAGACTGGATCGGAGAACAAGATAACAGTAAAATCAATATCTTGCTGCTAATAATATGGAGCAGTTCCTCCTTGTTAATTAGCTGTCTATGCTCAGACAGCAGTCACTAGCAAGCCTCCAGTCAGGAAGACCTTTTAAGTGAAGGGGGATTAACTGGCATCTTCTGAAGTGATTTCTTTTTCAGAGCAGCTTTTTTAGACAGCTCGATTTTATTTTTAACATGTTTGTGTCCAAGTCCACAGATGCTAGAGCTTAATTTCAGCTTTTATTTTTTAATAACTACTGAAACTCTGGTTGTGGTCCTGTCTGACAAGCAGGCATCTTTGTTCTGCGTGGCTCCAGAGGAGGCTTGGGTTGTTAGAAGTGGAGATAGGAGGACGGTGCAGCAGGATTGACTTGGTAGTGGAGACTCAGAATAACAATTTTGTTTGGGAGTGAAGCCACCTTGACAACCTGGACTTTCTTGTGTCCCTGCTCTCCCTTGCAGTCATCGTGACCTGGATCCAGTAGCTGACTTGTGTGCTGTTCAGTGCTGGGAATGAGTCAGAGACCCCCACTTTAACCTGAGTCCTGGCCTGTGCTGCCCCAGCCCAGGCTTGGGCACTTAGCATAGGCTTCAAGCAGCACCTCTGGCCCAGCTGTCCACCCCAGAGCACTCATGTCCACAGTACAGAAGTTACTTAAGAACCCACTGCTTATATTTTTCATAACCTTGATTCAGAGTTAGCTTTAGTATGCTGTGCCTCGTGATGGGGTCATATGAGGCATGTGGAAGTCTCAGGAAGCAGTAGTAGATGGTTTATTAGGCAGCTCCTTTGCTGTGTTCATTGCCTTGTGTAATGAGTGTGCTCAGCCTGACCTGAACAAACTGTGATTTCTAGGGAGAGCTGAAGTTACATGCATGTGATAGCACAGTTTGTGTCCATGCTAGAAGGCAGCTGCCAATCATTTCAAACACCATTGAATTGTTTGTGCCACACACAGCTTCCCAAGATGGATTTAGCTGACTCTACCACTCTCACTTTACTCAAGAAACTAAACTGGACACTTGCAAGCCTGGTGCCTCACACACCTTAGAGATGCTTTTCTTATTATAGCTGAAATATGAACATTGTGTTTAGGAATAGGATCCAACAAATACCAAAGGTATTTATCTAAGAGTGCTTGCTTAAGTACAGAAAGCTGCCTGAGGTTCAAAACTAAATCACTTTTAATCATTTTGCTACATAGTTTGTTTGAAGATAAATTAAATGCTGTGGTAAAACTTAAAATAGGTCTTGAGCTACTATAGATAGTAATTTTTAAGTTAATTCTGCATTCTTTATAGAAAACCATATGTTCTTTGAATCCTGTGGGAGTTATACGACTAACTTTTTTGGGGCACGTTATTCCCTCAGATTTCACAAACAATTCATTGGTAAAAGAATGTAATCTTCGACTGTTCCTCGGTTATTTGCTGGGGAATGTATAATACACTTGTTTGAAATACACAAATCATTTAAACATCACTGCACTTTTTTTTTTTTTTTTTAACTTTCTTAGTATTTAATGCACCAAGATTATGTGGCTGAAAATGTGCAAAATTAGTCCTATGCCATCCCTCAGCCTGAAATTTTAAAAAGCCTCAAGTATTTAATTTTTTTATCAAATTACCTATATCAAAATATACCTACCCACAGCCATAAGTGTGATAGGGATTTTTGGTTTATTTAAAACAGTTCTGTTGTGTATCCAGTCTTACCATATGTTTGTATTACACAGAGAATTTTTACTTGAGAATTGAAGATAGCATTGTTTAAAATCAGGAGATTGCTAGTACAAGATGGGAAATTCTCAGTTCTTTCAGAACATAAATGAAACAATGCTGCACCACTGCTTCTAAAATAAGCCTTCTAAGAAAGCTTTTTTCTACTGTACAAACATTCTTGAAATATTTCTTTGTTCAGATGATGAGGATTTTTTTCCTGATTTCCAGAACACAATTCAGAAGCAGAGAGAATTTTTGCAGTAGTGGCCCAGCAGATATATCTGACAACATTAAGGTATATTCTTTTAATGATACTGGGACGCACAAAGAGTAATACTTTTTTTGTAGCCACAGAAGATGAGCTGTTATGCAGATTCTCCTCTTAGTTTTTACACAGCATGTCAGTTTTGATCTGTATTACAACAGTTGTTCAAAAGCTAAGCTGCAAATAGCATCTGTCTCTACTGACTTGCAGCAGAGTTTCTCTGATGGAAATAAATACCCATTTAAAAAACAAAATCTGGATCGTTTGTACTGGTTAGTCATGTATGAACTGCAGAGTTAAGTCATTTGATTCATCTTATTGATTGCTATAAAAATACTCTCAAAACCACAAAGATACTTTGTATTTCCAGTGTATCTAGTACAGCTGTGTACATAGTACTAGCTGAAGCTTGAGTGATTTTACTCGATGTTTCGCTTAAAGACTAAATCAACTCATATAGAACATTCCCAGCTTATTTCTTCAAAGAGATAAGTAAACTTGCTATCATCTAACTGTGACATTGTCAGTCAGTATTCTGTAGAGTAAGATGTTTCTCACTGAACAACTACAGCAGAAAAATACCCATTAAAATTATTAAGTCATGCCCCCTACGTTGATCTAATTCTGTAGTTCCCAAATAATAATTGATTCCTTTTCTCAAAACTGGTAGTCCAATCAGTAGTACTGTTTGAATATTAATGGGTAAGTGATACATACATATTATGTCTTCTTTTCATGTTGCTGGAGATTAATACATTTTTCTGCTCTATGTATTTAACAGATTTGGTGCATACTTGTGTACACTGACCTGCATTCTTTTGCCTGTCTCACTATGATCTTCTTTCAGTATTCCTCTATTTGCACTTTGTTTTCTGCTTTTTCATTCTTCTGCAGTTCTTTGCTCTCATTGTCTGTTGAGGTAGAAGCACAATCTCTTTGTGACTAGTGTCCAGAAATAAATTTCTCCATAAAAGTTTGCTTCCTTCAAGCCCATGTAAGTGTTTAACATTTGAAACAACCTATTAATTACTCCTGTTGTCCTCTCAAGATTTGTTATTCCCAGATCTCCTGAATAGAGGTAGTTTCCCAAGAGCTCATTCCTAAGGTCACCTTAAAGCACTTATAAATAAAGTTAGGGTTGTTCTGCTTTGTACATCACTCTTAAACTTAAATTGAACTTCATTAGCCATTAAGAGTGATCAGTGAGTTTTGTGCAGCCCTTCATTGCAGTTGGGCTAAATCCAATTTGATGTTTTCTTCAAATTTTAGTTGATCAGGATATGCTTTAAGTGGCTTTTAACTTGTTAGTTCCATCTTTGTAATGTAGCAGATGTTTGATTTGAATTCACTTCCTCCTTACACTTGTGGTTAGATCATTATAAAAGTGATCATGAGGTCTGTATAGCAGTTAAGTTGTGAGTTACCTGCTGAGAGATGACACACTGCATACATAATATGGTGAACTTTGGCTGTGGACCTTCATGGTGAGTGAGCAATATGAAGGAGCTGGTGTCTCTTTCAGGAAGGTCTCCATGCAGCACACATGGACCATCAGAGGTCTCACACACGTGTTTGCACACCTAGATTTTGCTGCTTCCAGCAAGGATGAAGCCAGACTGGAATCCTTCCAGTATAGAATACTGTTAAAATTTGGACTTTTATTAAAATTCCTCAGGAATGTTGAATTGTGGCCTGGTGTTTGAATAGGGGTTGCACAAGACTTGGGTCTGTGAAATGTGTGAGTTCATTTCCTCATAACAAAAGTTCTCCCATTTATTTGCTATTTCACAACATATTTAATCAGCTCTTTGTAATAATAATGTAATAACAAAGGCATTTTTGGTTGATGGTTCAAGGAACATACTGACTGTGTCTTCATAGGTCAGTCTGAGAGAACTAAGCTTAAACTGTCCAGAAACCCTGTCTGCTTGTTCAAGGTCCCTGAAAATTTAAGAAATGCTGTTCTGCTTTTAGTGTATCTAATGTAATACTTTAAAAGATACTTTTCTTTAAAAATACGACTAATTTCCCTGGAATTTGCTGGTACATGAAAATGTGGTTTTGGGCAGATGTATAACCTAACGCTGCTTAATCTATTCAAGAAAGTAGTTCTGGTTTTGCATAGAAATTCACTTTGCAGAATCAGGAGGACAGTTTCCTCTTGGATTTTCTGCTTTTTTGTGCTCACTGTTAAACTTAAATCCATTTCCTCTCTGTCTGACTCTGAAACCATGTATTGTCTTTTCATTAGTAAAACTAATGACCAGCTTTGAATCTTTTTCTCTGTTTTTTGACACTGAGTTGTCTCATTTTGCAAGTAGAAATTTCAAAGGAGGCAGAAATTGAGCCTGCTGAGGTGTAAGTCAGCTGAAGAAACATTTTGTACACAACTTTGACAGCTCCATCTATTAATAAATGAAACTTCAAAGTAGATTGAGACCTTCTGCCATTAAGTCCAGTGTAGTTTGTTTCAGACTACACTAAGGAGTGGTTTAAACTCATCTTTTTTCAAGAATATTTACTGTTTATAAAAATACTTATGTTGTCCTTTGGTGGTCCTGTTCCTATACTTTCAGTTTAAATATGCTTTGTTCCTCTCAAGATTAATATCAAATAGAATGTAAGGGGAAATGGTTTCTTTACTGTCATTTTTGAAAAAAATACTCTTTCAGAAAAAGTAGAAGTTGCTTCAAGCTTCCCAGGTAGCATAAACTATGTGCCACTCAGAAATTGCCTACACACCTGCTTTTCTATTTGCTTGGTTCTCTTGAGGTATCACCAGCTTGTTTTGCGTTATGAGATTCCTATTTCAAGTGTTTCTGTGAAAGTTTTCCTTCTTTGTTTTGGTTCTTCTCTTCAATTACTTACGTGTGAGTGTCACCCATTCCCAATGCCTGGTAAACCTTCCTTAGGAATGGATGCTGTTAAAAATAATTTGAGATAATTTTTAATTTTCTTGAAGATATAAATTCCTTGTCAATTATGCTCATGTTTTGACCCTGTTATTGCTATCAGTGTAATGCATTTTCTTCTCTCAGAAAGAAATGCATTACATGGATTAGCAAAGCACTAAAAATATCTTTGCTTAACCACCAAATTATATAACCATCCGATTTCTGTTGTCTGCTGGTCTCATGCTGTGGTACAGTTTAGAAATCTACATTTTACAATCTACAAGTGAAAAAAGTTTTTTATTAACATCAGATCTTCTTTGAGACTATCAAATATGTCCTTTTTTTTGGCAACATTCTTTATTCAGAAGGTTAAAAGTAGGGTTTACTGAAGGCTTTTCATAACTCAGCTCCCTTCAAAATTTGACAATGATGCTACTTTTATACCATATATTTCTTCTATGTTTTGATCACTCTGGGGTTCTATGTCTGATATTTGCTTTGGGTCTGTTGTTTTGGCAGAGGGATATTTTTAAATGAATAGTAATTTAGATCAGATGCCCTTCTGAGGGCCATGAAATAGGATGAGTAGCTTTTCTAGAAAGTTCTTTATGTATGCGAGAGAAGATTTGATCACCATGACCCAGTTTAAAACTAAATGTCACCTTTTTCTGCACTTGGTGTATCATGTGTAATAAAGGGTTTCCTAGAGCTAACCTGTCCCAGAGACCCCTGTAAGGAGAGAACAAGATTGAAATTATTAATCTTCCCTTACATTAGTTAAATTTTTATAATATTTCCAGTATTATCCTCTAAATTTACTGTGGAGATCTAAAGTGATTTATCTTCCAGTTTGCTACTGTAGTATTTGGCTGTACAAATAGGACTAGTACTAAGTTGATGCTGTAACTCGGTTTGCAGCAGTGAGTGAAGAAAAAAGGTTCAATTTAAACATGTAGGTAACTGACTGAAATGCTCATCATAAATGTTTGTGATGAGGTAACTTTGGCAAAAAGATGCAAAAGATCATGTTGTATTGCAGTGGAGCTGTTGCTTGTGTTTGGGTTCCCTGCAAAAGGGCTGAAAGGTTTTTTAGCTTGTGAATGTGACAAGACAAGTCGGCTTGTATCCTAAGGTCAACCAAGTGTCGCCTTGGTCTGCAGTTACATCCTTTCCTGCTGTTTGTTTTTCTATTGTGTAGCTTTAATTGAAAAGAAAAAAAACTTGAATGCATGAAAAAAGGAAATGATGCCATCAGAGCAATCACTTTGGATCTAAGGGAAAAGACTTCACATATAATCAGCTGGCTAAAGAGCATGAGAACATCCTGAAAGGTAATTGGGCACTTTTTGTTGAAATACTCTGATATATCCCATATGCTTGTTTAGTGTTGCTCAGAAACAGTGCCTCTAGACAGAGGCACATTGTT
This sequence comes from Aegithalos caudatus, assembly GCA_013389925.1. NCBI lineage: Eukaryota > Metazoa > Chordata > Aves > Passeriformes > Aegithalidae > Aegithalos > Aegithalos caudatus. The sequence goes on along the minus strand of WEIU01007849.1, from coordinate 195,974 downwards.
CACATTGGGCCTTTGTGCCAAAAGCTGCAGTTATGACAGTGTAGAGCATCACCTTAAAGCCGGTACTGTTCATGTACCGCTTCTGAAAGAGTATGGACACAACAGGTTCAAACTTTTCATGACTTGTTTATTTTGTGCTCTCACCCATAATATTCTTTAAAACTGAGTAGAATTGTATGGCTTTTTCAGATCCTTCTCTGAATGACTTCATAGCTGCAATCACTTTTCTTGTAGAGTAGGAGTAGAGACCTGAGACTGGTACCAGTTGTTTCTGATGGGGCAACTTCGTATTTCTCTGCTATTCGTTTTTACTCCATTCTCTCTGGGATATTTGTCTCCACATGTTCCATCTCATCTTTTAAGTTGCATGGACTCTAGGGCCTTTCCATCATACACGTTTTAAATCAGTGAAATGGTGGAACTTAGACTACTTGTGATCATGCAATTATTAGCAAAATGTATTCATCAATAATAAGAGGAGCAATGAAAATATTATATCCTGTAGAGGTTTTTTGGGACGCTGTTGTTTATTTCAGTAATACCGTCTTTATAAGCATTGTGCAGGTAAGAATAAACAAGTTTGTTGGGGATTTTTTTTCTCCCACTTTACTCCACAACTTATCAGAAAAAAAATTACAGATTTCTAGTCTTCAAGTGTCTAGTTTCTTCTAAAAAGGAAATAATTAGCCACGGCCCATGGATGTTTTGATTTATGCAATTGCTCTAAACCACTAGAGAGAACAGTACAGAGGTATTGTTTTGGTCTCCTCTGTTTTTCTGCTGCTGAAATATGCTTTAATATTTATGCCAAAGAAAATGGGCACAGATTTTATAACAAAACCCCCCAAATTTAGATGAGAGCATTATACTTAATCTAGTGAATAAAGCAGGGACTTCAAGAATGAGCACATTACAGTGAAAGCCCTGCATGCTTCAATAGCAAGAACACAGAAAGACTGACATGATTCAGATTATGATATTTCTGCGTGAAAGCAGGAAGGTTTTAATAGGAGGGATCCTTGAAAACATAGGAGTGTATTTGTAACATTAATATGAAGAAATTATTTTCTTATTAATTTGATCTGAAATAGACAACCAGAAGGGCAATAATATTGTGGGGTTTTAATATGAAAATATGCAAATGCTTTCATATTATAATTTGAAATCGTCTACCCTTTCATGACCCTGAAGGATACTTGGAAGTCTACTTTATTAATCCTAGAGTGTAGTTATGAAATAAAATTCTAGTGAGACTGTAGTAGAAATGTAAAGTGTTTGCTTTTTATTGTGCCTGTGATACTGAAGGAGTGAGGTGACATTTCATGCTCTGATCAGCAACTCCTCATAGCTGTTCCTTGGGAAATTTGAAAATGAAGTTGGAAAGGAGCATGCCGTGCCACTTGCTGCGCAGTAGATAGAAGGAGAAAATTGGTCAAGACTTGAAAACATTCACCTTACTACTAAAATACTTCCTGTGATGTTACTTTCTTTAGGAGCAGAGAAAACATCCCTTTCTAATCAAGGAGCAGACAAATGACTTGTAGTCCATTTGCTTTGGCCTATACTTAATCCTGTTGCTTTGGAGGATAAAAGTGTGAGCTGACTGTGGCTTTTAATTTATGCTTTACATAGGCTGCTGGTGAAATGGGAAAGGCTGGCCATGCTGACATCAACAGCACAACTCCCACTGGTTCCAGTGATAGTTGGATATCACTGAATGAACAGTGCTCTTTGTGAGCTGCATGTTTTGTGGGAGTCACAGGCAGCTGAAAAACCTAAGTCAAGATACTAGAAGTTCCCAGCTGGATCAGGAAGGGATAATCAAATACAGAGACAGTTCAGTTACCACTGAAGGGAACGTTTAGGTTCTCAGTATGCTGTCCACTTCTCCTAATTTCCAGAAAAACTAAAATTCTTTTATAAATTCTAGAGGAACTAATGGTACCTTCTGAGATTCAGTCTTTTCCCTTTGCAAATAATGAAGCTTCTGTAATGGTTCCATATGGCACACACATTCTGTCTGCTGTTAATCATGCTGAATGCTATGCTGTTCTGCATACTGTCCTCAAAACCTGAGATTAGAGTATGGTACAGCTCAACATGAATAGGGGTGACAGAATTTATTCTAGAAAGACATGTCAGCTCACTTGCTGAGGAAATCCATATTTCTGGAAATCAGGTGAGGGTTTGCTCTGGACAGTAACTGGGTATATAACTTTGTGCTTTATTGCTCTATTAGTGAATCTGATTTCTGCATTTACATACATGTAAGAAGTACTGCTAACAGATTACATGGTTTGCAGTTGAAATAGCTGATTATAGAGGTTACTGCTTCTTTATTCTTCTTGCAGTATGGCTTCTTGTGTGTTGCAAAGATCCCCAGTGTACTAGCTGACCAGGTAAGAGCATCTTATGTGAGTGAGTTTTAACAGAGTTTTAATCATGATTTGTTTTCCTCAGCTTTACTTGTCCAGCCCCTTTTCTGGAAGGTCATTGAGGCAGTGGTGCCAAACTTCCCTGGCTAGATTCATGTGTCATTTACCTAGTGGCAGTGAAAGCAAGGTGGCTTCTTGCATGTGCAGGTCATCAGAGGCTTCCAAGGAGAAGAGGGTGTTGGAGCCATTCAGACAGCTGGCTCCTGGCTGTGCTTTTCCCCAGAGGATCTTTAGAAGCAGGTGTGGAATGTGCTGTGAAATTCTGGTAGAGGCAGCCAGACAACCTTGTGATAGAGGCAGCAGCTTTGGGAAGGATAATGGTCAGGAGTGGGCTGCTATTACTTCCAGAGTAATTTGGTAGGCAATCCACCTGTGCTGCTCCTCCTCAGGTATTTGTCCTGTCAAAAGCCAGCCCTGGTGAATTGCCCTAGCAAGGTGCATATGTTCCCAGGCCACAGGCAGGGTGTTCATCCAATGGACCTGAACTTGCTTATGTGGGTTTGCTTTCCAAGCGTGACGTAAACTTTAGTGTGACCTTTCAGCAAGAGTTACAGTGGAGTGCCATGTTAGAAATACCTGACCTGGGAGCAAGTATTCCTTTAGGTTTGTATGAAAGAGAGCCAGAGGGATGTGGTGAGTGTATAAGCACAGGTTTTTGTTTGTATGTCAAGCCTGTGTGCCAACTCTCTGTGTGTACCAAGAAGAGTGCAGCCTAGTCTAGATGACTTGCATAAGGATAAAGTCTGGTGAAGACTGGTGTTCATCTGCAGCATTGAAAGCCATAGTGCCCTCTCTAAAAAAGCAGGATATTAACTGAGTGCTTTAACCAACACAATTAATGGCATTGTACAATGCAGAGTGAGTTTTAATAGAATATACTGTCATTGTTCCAAGTTAATATGGAAGTTAAATATGTGACGTTGACTGGATCTCCTGTATTCAAGAGCTGGCCTTTTGGCAGTAGCAGTGAAATAATATACACCAGAATCTTGTTAATTCACGCTAATGACTTAAAAGACCCATCACAGATTACTTGATTTTACAACTTAGCAAGTAAGTGAAACATGATGACAAAACTTCAGGGATGCACACGTTAACAGTATGTGCTCTGCTAATTTACCTCAATAGTAGCAGTTATGCTGTAAATAGATTTGTTATAAGTGAGTTAATGGACAGTAGTACTATTAATTAAAGCAGTGATGATTTCCTGAAATAACACTGTAGTACAGCAGCCTATTATTAAATAGTTTCAGTGAAACATGACTAATCTACTAGTTCTGTGAGTATGAGGCCACTGAAATGGTTCTGAAAGTAACAGATGTTGACTTTTAATGTTAATAAAAATATTCTCTCCTCATATGTGTCATGTCATTTAGAATAAATATAGCTAGAGTTACTAGGGAAGAGTTATCCTATCACAGTAGTAGTATACAGGTATATATGTAAATAAAAAGTTCATAAAATTTTTTATCTTCAGGTTGAATTACTTCTATATACCTAAGCCTATGCTAGCCTATGCTCATTCTTAAAATAGTAATTCCCAAATGACAGGCTCATGGAACATCACATATGTTCCAGTAAATTTCATAGTCTTCAAAATATAGAGTAACTGTTTCCATTATGAAAAAGTCTGCATTTTTTCTATTTCAGTCTATGCCATGTTCTGCACTAAGTGCTAAAATTTTTTGTTACTGGTGTATATTCTCAAATGAGAAAATAAGACTTTTCCAGTATGCCTTAGAAAATGACACTAAGCCATTTGAATTTGTTATGCTCTCAGTAAAAGAAGGAGCTGAAGTCTATACTGGAATCATCATATGCACTTGTTACTGTGCATTGGTGTGTCAGCAGAGAAGTCTGACTAAATAAGGCAATGCATGAGTAGGGCTTATCAGCATTTGACAGGAATATAGTCCACTAACAGCTGATACAGTAGCCCATCTTTTCTGTGCTATCATTCTGTTTCTACATGGCACACAGATGTACGTTTATCATCTGCTTGCTTGCTGATAGTGCTCAAAACAGCCCTCCACCTTTTCTTTTTAGTGTATGCTCAAAGTAATACAAGTGAGCTGAAAACCCTTAGAAAGCCAAATATTTTTATTTACATAAAAACATATGTGAAGTTGTCAGCTTTCAAACTTGAGAAGTACATTGTGCTTTCTGCTGCTTCTCCCACATAGTGTAGAGTATTGTCAATATTGTTTGATTATATAAATAAAAAAATAGGAAAATTCATGCATTTTTGTGCCCTTGTGATACTACTGTGCACTAAGCAATGCTTGTATAAAGTATCCATTACTTCATGGAAGCAAGTCCTGACTGATGGTGCCTTCTTCACTCTGAGGGTCTGATACTGTTCAAATGAGTGGCTAAGCTCCCAGTGAAGTTTCCAGGAATAGTATTGCACCTTGAATATTCTAAGTTGCTTTTAGAAAATATCCAGAGTAAAATACCCTTAAGACTGTTTCCGTATCATTTTTTCTGTTATGCTGAGCTTGGTTGTCAGACTTTGTCCCTGTGTTGTGCCAGTGTTTGGGATCTGGCAATTTTATCCATAAAGTTACTAGGCCAATAAATACATTTTAAGATTTGTTAGCACCTGGCCTGCTACAGAATGTCCCAGAATTGTCGAACTGGTGACCTGCGAATGTGTTTTGGTATTGGGAGTTGATGTAAATGTGTTTGCATGTGTGACCTTTTTCTAAGGGATTTCTGAAAAATATCAGACATTAAATTCTTATTCCTTACTATGAAGACAGGTCAGTGATTTGAGAGTTCCTCCTTTTTTGCAAATTCAAGTCATTAAACTGCAAGACCAAAGCTGTTGAATTTCTGGCAAAAGTTTCTGTTAAAAAGGTGATCAATACCTTTTTTATCAAGCATGAATTTAAGACAATAGTGAAAAACACTCTTGATTTCCCTATAGCGCACTTTTAATTTTGTGTTCTATCTTCTCAAGTCAAGCAAAAAGACAGAAAGGGATGGATGGATCTTTATTTGTGGCACTGATTTGAGTCTTTTCACATTAATCATTTTACACCTGCCTATCAAATGTGTACCCCAAATTGCTTTTTGCACATTCAACTAAAAGTAGTCTTGATAAATTATAGTTATTCTGATTTTACTGTAAATGCAAAACAGGATTTATAAATTTCTCCATATAAAAACAGATCCAGTCTACTTCTTCCTTCTTATCATATATTTGTATGTACTTTCTGTCACCCAGTACTCTACTTTGGCAACTCAATATCTTGCTTATTTGCTCTTCCATGTTCCTCCATGGCTCTTTTCCTGTTTTCACAACAGCGTCGTCAGTATTCACCCCCTCCTTGTCATCTGTACAGGAAACTTGCTGAGGAATAGAGAGTGCTTGGCATCATTCTGAGAGCATCTGAAGGTTCCAGGTTTGTTTTGTGGGAACCTCACATTCTGTTTAAGTGTTCAACATAACGTATGCAGAATGATCAGAGAGAGACTAAAATTCCCATAACAGTTTAGGGAAGAGTTTTCTGGTAACAGTCCTGGGAAAGCAGACAGGTAACAGATAAATCTGAAAAGACAATGAGACTTTTTGTTTTGGTTTGTTCTTCCTGCTAACTCTTCCCTAAGCTTGGAATGGAGAATCAGGTTTCTTTCCTTCAATATTTACTTTCCAGTCAGGACAAAGAAAGGACTTGAAACTCTGCCACAGGGAGAATGCTTACCTCTTGTACTCTTTAGCAGGGTATGTGCTCTGTATTTGTTTCTTGCACACCACTTAGTGTCACAAAAATACAATATTCCATTTCCTAATCAGGAGCTGTGCTTTTAAATCCTGTTGGCACAGCGAGCACTCTTCCAAAGTTGGTTGTTTTCAAAGTGTCTTTTCTTCTTGCCCAATGCAAAGTTTTTAAAAAAACCAAACCCTGAAATTTTAGCTGAGATCCATCTTCTTCAGTTCAGTAAGCTGGCTTAAATGCCCTAATGTGAGTTCACACATCAGTAGCATTGTTGTATGCAATATATGTAAGAGGGATGTCATTCTGTGCTCTGAGTCCATCTCTGATAATGGTCCTGAGAGAATAAGCAGTTCACTGGGATGTTTGCCATTAGAGCATGTTGGGAGGGTTCACAGGAGATGCACACTGTAATGGACTGTTTGCCATGTGTGTAATAGCTCCCTTCCAATACAAGAGTGCTTCTGCAGTGCAAATAAGGACACTTTCAGGCTGCCTTTTTGACACTTCCCCGCTGTGCCCAAAATACTCCATTAGTTTTCTGGAGTGTGTCTATCATACATCCGTGTGATCTGCATAGAAAGAAATATGATGTGTCCAGAGAAATATAGAAGTTGTACAGCCCTGAATTTAAGTGCCATGACTATGCAGACAAGCATAATAAAACTATTAAAATTCTTTAGCCATGCAGGGCTACTTAATTTTGAGGAATTTTATTAATTGCTTTAATATTTTTAATTTCTGAAAATGCATTTTGAAAATACTTTAATTGTTGTAATCATACTAACTACTCAGACTTAAAATTTCATGTTTTCAGTTCTTTTAAACATACTCTACTCTTTGTAAATATTTTATTATGTTTTCATGGCACACAAATTTAATGAAGTATGTATCAGTTAAAAAAAGCTTGAAGTAGTCCAGGGCTCTACAAAATGGGCCTTGTAGCACCGAAATGTGCTTCTATATAAAAGCAAGTGTTTGGCAAGCTATACTACTGTATTATGTATTATTAATTTTACATTATTGTGGAAAGTAAACATTGATAAAAGGTGGACTTGAACTTTTAAGGAATATTTCATTCAATAGCAGTCTTTTAAACTGATAAATGAGGCAATATGATCAGCCTTTTTAGACGTTTAGTTAATGTCTACACTGAAGTTAAGAAATGCATCAGCTTGGGATATAGGCTGTTTTAGTCTGTGTCAACTTCCAGTGCATCTCATGGCAGGTGTGTTTGGCATCCATCAGGAACTCATAAAGAGGTTAAATTCAGTGTATTTTAGAGATGTATTGTCTCTAGTTTTATGCTGAACAGTAAGTCAAAAAATAAGTGTCCCTGAGAAGGGAGTTTAGTCATCAGACATGGGCAACCAGACCCCACCCACACTATCATATTTTCTTTATAATAATTACTTCAGGTTTAAATTTAAAAATTTTGACTAAAAAGCAAAATACATATATTGGAAAATATCCATGAATTATTTAATCTTAAAAAAAACAAACAAAAAAACCCAAAACTTTCAGGTCTTCTGCTGGGAAGTTGAGAATTTGAAAGTTAGCAGCAGAGAAGGATGCCCATAAAATTACAGTTTTTAACTGTGGAAAGGTATTTTTATGCTGAGATGAAACACTTAACTTTGCTATGATGAGGCTATTATTTTCAACATCTCATTGAAGTTTATTCTGTACTTTTATATGGTTACTATATAACTGTAACTTCCAGTGAGTTATAAATTTCAGCTTTTCTCTAGGAGATTTTAACTTTATTATTCATTAACTATAATTTAGCTTTTGTATAACATTATACATTAACAAAGTGAAGTCCTACATGTGTAATAGATAATTCATTCAGACTTTCCTTCATTACATTGCAGTGTTTATTGCTCATCCTGCAACTCCAGAAGCAGAGAGTGTAATATATAGATGTGACTTCGTCTTCTTAAAATGAGTGTTTTGTAGGCTTTCATTCTGAAATATATTTTTAAAAATTGATTTATACTTTTGAAACATTAGTTCACATTCCTTTATGGTTTTGCATAGAACAAATAAAGAAGTTTTATGGGAAATAAATATCTTTGAATACGCTTTACCGGCTTCTCATGGACAGTATTAGAATCATAGAATGGTTTGGGTTTGAATGGACCTTAAAGATCATGTAGTTCCAGCCCACCTGTCATGGGCAGGGAGACCTTCCACTAGAGCAGGTCAGAGCTCTCTTCAGCCTGGCCTTGAGCACTTCCAGGGATGGGGCATCCACAACTTCCCTGGGCAACCTGTTCCAGTTCTTCACTGAACACTGAATTCTCTGAGTAGATAATTTCTTCTTGATATCTAATCTGAATCTGCCCTCTTCCAATCTAAAACCCATTCCTCCTTGTCCTGTCATAAATCTGCCAGTATAAAAGGTCCCTCTTCCTCCTTGTTGCAAGCCTCCTTAGAGGAACTGGGACGCCACAATGATGTCTCCTCAAAACCTCCAGCCATAGCTGTCTCAGCCTGTGTTTGCGGAAAGGTGCTCCAGCCCTCTGATGGTCTTTGTGGACTATTATTGTCTGTAAAGAAACTTCTAAGCTTTTGATAGATGCAGTTTTCGGGTTGTAAGCACAAATTCTGGTTTGGGGCACCAAAGGATTTTTCATAGGTGCCCAAGTGCTACTTTGTCTAACTAGACCTGGGACCTGACATGTCCTGCTGCATGTATTAAAAGCTGTAAAGGAGAGGGACAGGTCCTGAGTGTATAGTCTGTGTAATAAGGAGGCTGAGGTCTGTTTTCTCTGTGTAAATGTGTATGTTTCTAAACATGAAATTACTCCAAATGTATGGTGACTTGTTATTATTTTCTCGTATAAACTGGCTTAATTTGAAATATTTTGTCTGTTTCTGCTAAAGCTGAAATTACCAGAAGAAATCCCATTGCTCTTGTGATGAAAATATCAAACTTATGTAATTATTTGTCTTCCTTGGTATAGTTTATACTGAAGGGTGAACAGTCCAGTATTTTCTGTAAGGACTTTAAAGGAAGATTATTAAGAAACTTGGATAGTTCTTTGAAATGTATGTAGGACGGGTAATCTCTGTGAAGAATCTATTCCTCCTAAGAGAAAGAGCAATCTTCTCCCTCGCTATGAAACCTATGTGAGGTTTTTAAGGGTTGTCTGTAGTGTGCTAATATGAACTTTTTCTTTCCTATGCTCAAATTACAATATGCTAAGCAAATATTTATTAACAGGCCTTTCAGAGGCTGTGCAATGTCAGCAGCTGCACATCCTGGGTAACTAGGAAGCTTGGTTGCTTCCTGCCTCTCTCACAAATGCCACCTTAGTTGCCTCATTGTATCCTAACACCATAAATTAGCTTTTTGCTTCCACTCGCAACAAATAAGCCCTAATTATAGATATTGATATTCATAATCTACTCCTTGTCTCTAATTCTTTCCCTGTGTCTCTGGGAATTTTTTTTTAGCACTTAAACAGCCACAGCACCATCTCATAATGAGGCTTCACAGAAGCAGAGAACACACTGGGTTGGAAGGTACCCAGAGAGATCACTGAGTCCAAGTCCTGGCCCTGCACTGCACAGCCCCAGGAGTCCTGACAGCATTTTCCAAACACTTCTTGAACTTAGAGCTTGACCATTTCCCTGGGGAGCCTGTTCCAGTGCCCAGCCACCCTCTGGGGGGAAAGCCTTTCTCTAACACCCAACCTAAGCCTCCCCTTACACAACTGCAGGCCATTCCCTTGAGTCCTGTCACTGGTCACCGTAGAGAACAGATCAGTGTTTGCCTCTCCTCTTCCCTTCACAAGGAACCTGTAGACTGAAATGAGGTCTCCCCTTATTCTCCTTTTCACCAGGCTGGATAGACCAAGTGGCTATGTTAGTTGCTGCTGGGTTTTGGCTAATCATTTAACAAATTATTGTAGGGTTTTTTGCTTCTCTGCCCTGGCATTTCACACAAACACAACAGTTTATTTATAATTATTTCTTTACCATGGTTGAATCCAATGCTTTTTCTATAATACAGCATGTGAGAGAATTAACTTTCCTTAGCTGTCTTTTGTAGTCCTTTCCAGTCTTGGTGTGTGTTGGATGGCTATTTTGCAAGCTGTCTCAGTTTTAGAGGTTTTAAATAACCAGAGTAACGGGGGAGATGCTAGTTTGTGTTTTCCTGAATTTTTTAATGTTTAGGGATTCATTGCATTGTCATTCTATGTTTCTCTCACTATTTCTGTTAGCTTATTTGTAGACCTTGATAAGATGGGTACTGCAATGTGCACCTGTTCCTCTAAATCTTTCTCCTCTTTTGCATCTTGTCCTTTCTTGAAAATGCAGGGTGAGAAGGGGTGAGGGAAAGAAGATCTGCCAAAGGAATTTCTCTTTCAGTGTTGTATTTCACTTTCAAGTTTTTACCTTTGTCGCTGTAAGATCATGTGCCGAAGTCTTGGCGATGCAAAAGCTAGGAGCTGTTAAGAATATACTTGGGAGTGGGGGTGACCATTCAGCCTGTCTGCAGCTGCCTCCTCAGTGTCCTTGAACAAGAGGGCTTAGGAGAAGGCTGAAGGGATTGTCTTGCTGATAGCAGCCCACTCCTGACTTCCAAGGGTTCTCAAACACAGCTGAGAGTGGGTAGGGATTTACTGGGTGGAAATAATGTGGATGGGAAATATCAGACTGGTTGATAGATATATTTTTCAATGACCATCTCTGTCTATCTAACAGTAGTAGTTAAGTGAGGAACCACTACTGCCAGCTGCCTTGGTGACCTGGTCCCTGCCCCTGCCCCTGTGGGGCACTTAGACATTGTTACTCCATGGCAGACACAGTTATTTAGCAGCAATAGGAGAGCAGGGAAAGCATTTTTCTCTGCATTTCCATTCTCTGGTTTCCTGAGTATCAAGTGGAGGGCAAGCAGGTTGTTGCCAAGCAGGAAGGAGCTTGCATCTGCACACAGTGAGGAAGCCCTGCTGTGTCCTTAGGCCAGTGCCATGTCATGCCTGAACTGCTCCCTCCAGTGCTGATCTGCCCAAAACCAAGAATGGGCTTCAGGTATAAGTAATGTGGCTGTGCTCATTCTGGAAGATCTCAGCTATTATGCTGCAGCCCATATCTATATCTACAGTTCTGGAGTGCTGCGGCAGATAATGAGTTATTTGCATGCACTTTCTGTGTGACACCGTTATCCCTTTTCCCTGGGGGTGCTTTTATGCAGCCATGCTACTGACACTCATGAGTGCTTTATGTTGGCTCTTTTATATAGTGTTTTTGTAGTTGGTTTTTTTTTTAGCTTTTGAAAGTGATTAAACCCTTTGTACATTAATATCTCCTTTATGTTTCTGACATAGTACTGCTAGCTAGCTTTTTTTATTCCTGCTTTCTCTTAAGGCACTTTGATCATCAGGACTAGTCTGGCACCTCCTTCTTGTAGGGAGAGTGCTTTAAGAAATCCTTTATAATTTTTGCTGTTCTTGGCTGCATCATTCCTGACTCCTCTAAGCTGTCTTCAGAGTAATTAACTGACTCTGCACACATTTGCATTCTCCTGTAACTGAATTTAGACTTTCACATCCTGTGTGTTGTAGGCAAAGTTTAAAGACTTGTTTTTCCACTTTTGGATCATTTTTAGGTAAAGCTTTTTCTGTAAAAAGCTTTACTGTTCTGCACTTGCCCTCTGGTGTTTAGGTAGTACAGATTGAAACTGGAAGCAGGCACCCACAATTAATGTTTCACACTTCCTGAGTTGGTGTCCTAATTATCAGCAGATACACAAAGGATGTGGGACTACAAACTCTGCCTTTGGCAGTGTTTTCTGAATGCTGACCATAAACCACTCATCTGTATTTAAATGCATGAATTTAGAGCTTAAATCCTTGAAAATTTTATGGCCCGAAATGTCTCTGAGAATTTCCTTTAGGCAAGTTGAATTTTCCTACTGTTTAAAGTGCTGCCCAGTACCTAATCTGTACGTCAGATTCTCCTCCATTCACTGTGAGAGGATATAAGTATTATTTCTAAGCATTAGGATTTTTACCCTCATATCTAAACGCAGCATTGTTGAGCTTCATAATGCTTTGCTTCTGATCCCTGTGCAGAGTAAAATGAGAGCAGCTGAAATACCCATTTTACCAAGGCACTTTGAGGATAAAGTGTGCATGCTGCAGAGACAGGGTGAAATACCCAGCTAAAATAATGAGTGGGTGAATGAATTTAGAGCCTGCCTCAAAGGCTGGGTACCCAACACAGCTAATGAAGACTCCAGTGTCATTCAGTTTGCTTCAGCGGCTACTGAAAAGTTCATTGCTCGCTGTGCTCTTTTCATCTTAATATATCTGAGCAATATGGACAATACTGAAGATGACTGAGGTAAACTTCAAGGTAATCCAAGTTGCAGGTGTTGAGGGATTCTTGTGTGTGTGGAGAGGAGTGGTGGAGCAGACACAGGAAAAACAGTTAAAGTGTATTTCATTTTAACAGATCCTTTTTATTTCACATGCCAACTCCAAAGAAGGGTAGGAAAGCACATTTAAATATTTTTTTTTTAATTATCCAGAGCAATAATAGATAATGTTATGTTGGTACAGCTGCGTTCTGTATTTCTTATACCCAAAATATTTGTTTTAAAATAAGTTAATAATATAACTCAGGTTTTCTTTTAATACATGAATGACATTACTAAAACCAAGCAGTATGTTTTTGATTCTCTACTTCACTGGAATGTTTTATTCCTCAGTGAGACAAGCTTTTCCATGACAGCTTATGTTACTAAGGAGAATTTTTAATTAAAATCATTATATTTTTTTGCTGGTACTGAATTTCTTGTCTTTGCCAATAGGAGTGACATACAATGTTGAATATAATGCTGTAGTACTAAATAATACAATTTTCACTGATTTTTTTACTGAAAGAGCAGAATAAGTCACTGAACTTGAGAATTTTGAACCAATCCTGTTTACATGTGCAAGTAGGAAGAAATGATGCACCCTTCCCCCTTCATTGTTAAGTGGTAAATTGTTGCTATGGTGATCATTCTTTCCATCTCATCAGCTATAACCTGGTTTTCCACATCAACTGAATAGCTTCAAGCAACACATGATCTTTATTTTTTTTTTATATATATTAGTTAATATTGTTTTGCTACATAGTTATTGTTTTGGGACTTACCATCAGCATCAAGATGCAGTGAATACTAGTTCTAATTTTGTTGTATATAAATTTGTGTACTCATTAAAACAATTGTCGTGTAGCTGCCAAGAACTTTTAAGTAGTTTTATTAAAGGAAGCTTATTTTTGGTGTATACAGTTGATTATTTTCTTTTCATTATTTCAGAGTTTATAGGCTTCTGTAGTAAATGTGTGGAAATTTTGTTAAATCTCTGAATATTGTCTCAGTTAAGCAATATGTTGTTTGTTATCTAAGGTGATGGAAACAGCATAGTTGTAGTAAAATTTCACAGAGCAGTTTTATTTTCTTGCAGTGAGAATTGATACATATGGGTTAAATGATGAGAGATGCCTGCACTGTGGTGAAAGTAAGCCAGGTGACCTGTTGCAGAGTCACCAAAGGTAAAAATGGATCAATATGGTCTCTATGGGGTCCTATGCATATGCACAATAGGTTTGTGTCAAGAGAAAGGGCAGAATGAGCATGTGGGCCATCACAACATTGCCTTGAAGCCAGATGTGCCTTTTCTTGTCACCAGCACCAGGTTTTTCAGGAAATGGGCAAGCTTGGAAGCCATAAGTAGGGCACTGGTGTATAGGATGATAAATGTGGATCTTAGAATAGCTTCTTTGAAGTTAGGTTAATTATTTTAAAAGACTGTTTGTCTAAACTTATTTCTTGTTCATTACAGTCAGTCTTTCCTTCTAAGATGTCAAGTTCTTGAAAATGTAACCATATTGTGTCCTGCATTGCTGGACACCATATGAATAACTCTTGTGTTTCTGATTTTACTCATGTTCCAGTTTCTGGTGGGGTTTTTTTGGTTTTGGGGTTTTTTTTGGGGGGCAAACATTTTCCTCTGCTTTTCATCTGCATCACTTGTGAATGTTTTAAGTTCTTTGTCACAATCAATAAAGCAGCCAGATCATATCTTGTCTCCAATGAAATTTTGTGTATATTACTGAGTTTAAAGTCCACAAGAGGACCTGAACAACAGAGAGTATGAACAACATTTGAGTATGTAGAGTGATTCTTAATTATCTTATATGAAAATGCAAATAGAATCTTGGTTTCTCTCCTAGCGGTCTTTTGGGATTCTCTGTAGGAAAGAGTGTTTTTCATGTCTCAAAATATTGTGCTGCCATAGGCAAACTTCTACTAGATGTTCCCAACCTGTATTTGCAGTGAGGGATGTTTTGCTAAAGAATGCCAAAGATCATCTCTCAGTAGATTAGTCTCTTAAAGGATATGGTGAGAGTTATATTATAAACATAAATGCATTACCTAGGGAGGCAAACTAGGAACTGGATTAATATTTCAAGTAAGCAGGGTATCTGTGCACACTGTAAGTCTAGAGGACAGTGTCTTGAATTACTGAATTGCTTAGATCTTTTGGGAGTATTTACTGCATGACTCCCAAAGTATTAATCCTTTTGGCCAAAACACAGTTCACTAAGTAGCCTGAGAGAAAGTATGCCATGGAAGTGAGAAATGCCGTATTTCCTTCCAGCTGCAGAGGATGAGAAGTTACTGAGAAGGCATATTATACAGTTGCCTGAGCCAAAAGAGCCATTACAGGGTTCTTGAAGTTTTATTGTTTTGTTTTGCCTGATTTTATTAAGTAATATCATACTTTAGCTTGTTAATCTTCTCATCTTCCTTTCATGAGCTACCTCATTCCTTAATTTCCCGCCACTAAATCTGTATAATAGTACAAACTGAGCACCTGCAAAAGAATATACCCTGTGAGGTACAAAGTCCTTTCACATATTTCACAATCACACGGATAGGCCAGAGAAAGATTTTGTTGTCATGTACTGATCCTTTTTTGTTGTTGTTTACAGAGAGATACAAACAAATCCAGCACTTAGAGCAAAAGCTGGTGAAAGAGAAGCAGCTGCTTCATGCTTTGTTGTTGCATTTTCCGGGGTAGTGTTTCCTACAAAACCAGAAATAATTCTTCTCTGAACAGGAGCTGAGTGACACAAGACTCAGTAGTCCCCAGAGCCAAAAAAATAGCAGAGTATTCTTTATACCAAGCTCTTTTATTTTACCAAGCTTAAGCTTCTCACTTCCTTATTTCTTTCTTGAAGCCTGTAGTTTCCAGTATGTTTTAGCCTGCACTACCAGGAACCAGTACTGGGAATCATTTGCAAACATGAGACATGGACTGATCCAAGTTCAGGAGTGACTGAGACTGGGGGAAGAGAAGATGGTTCCTTTCAGCTGTGCTTTTTCTTAGATTTAAGCATACATGCAAACTATAGCCTTGTTTTACCTGATTTTTTTTTCCTACACAGTCTCTTAAAGGGATCTAGTGTGTTCCTTTGTTGTCTGAGTGTAATCTGGAATTTGATGACCTGGAAAAAATGTATTCAGGCAAAATGCCAGCCAAAGAGAATCCTCTGAACAGTAGGACCATACACATGGGACCTAGTATTTCTTTCTGTATTATTTCCCTTTAAAGTAATAGCTGGGGATGTTATTGCGTCAGTTGCTGTTGTTCCTGAAACCATGTACACATTTTTATAGTATAAGATTTGTTCAATAAAAGACAAATATAATTTAAAAATCAAAACAAACTCATATTTGCCACATCAAAGGCCATAAGATAACTGTATGTCATTCTGCTTAAATTGTGAAATTCAGCACAGGTTGTCTTGTTTAATCTTGGTAAATTATATTTGTTTTCTGTAGCCAATATTCTGTTTATTTTGCTGTTTGTAATTCAAATTCACATTCTCATGGTTATAGTGGTAAATAGACATTGTGGCTATGATATATAAAAATGATTTCTAAACTACTCCATGGCAGTATTGAAATAGATTAGAGAATACAGCTACAATAGTAAATAAGTTCCATATTAATTTATTATCCATATAATCTTATCATATATATTATCCATGTACTAATTTAATATCTATGTAAAAAAAGGTACAAATTTTTAAAATTGCCAATTTGATCATCTTAAGGATAAATGTGCTCTCAAGGAGACAGTGTTCTCTCATTGCTACTCACGTAAGTAAAGACAGGGAAGCTGTTGGTACTTGACAGAGAAGTCTGTTTCTGTAGGTTGAAATGTATAGCTTCAAACAGTTTGAGCTAGAAATTTTGGTGTTTAAAAAGAAAAAAAAGGTGAATACTACCATCCAAAAAAACCCCAAACATATACGCCAAAAACCTCTTTCCCTTGGAGCCTCGTCAAGAATTGCATTTTTTCTTCTACCCTAGGAGTCAAGGATGCGGTGTTCTGTTTGAGTGGATGTAGCTCAACTCCAGAATTCAGAGACTGTCCTTAATGCTTTTCTTCTCTCCATAATTCACAAGGATAAAGAAAAAATATGGCCCATATAAAATATCATAAGGGTACCAAGGAATTTTCTAAGCTCTATTATTTACTTTTTAGATTTATTGGTAAAATTTATCTAAAGGCTACATTTTTCTGATTTGAAGTTCTTATTTGCTTCATGTTGATTCAGTTTCTCTCTCAAGTATTTTAATTTCTGCTGTTTGTCCCCAAGAGTAGCAGCTGACTGATTTCACAGACTAATTGTTGTTGAGCATGTTTTATTTCCTTACTAACCTGTTTGTCTTGTTGCATTTTAACATTTCTGATCTCTGACACAAGCCTGACACTGTTAAGAGGCAATACCATTGTTAGGGAACTTGCTTAAACAACATATGCTTTGTTCCTTTTAAGCGCTCTAAAAAAACATAGTCTGAAGGATAACAGAGAGAAAAATTGTCAGATCTTTCATAAATATTTTTATCTGAAATGAGTAGTACTGCTGCTGTGTTCCACAGCCTTTCATCACAGCAAATTATGAGAGAAACATGATTTTCTCCATACAAAAAAACATTATAATAAGGGAAAGAAAAAAGTGTTTTAATTTTTTTTAAAATGTGATTTTGAGTAGGTAAATCAACAGACAACACCAGTGCACCAATGCAAAGATTGTTTTCCTTAGCTAAATTATTTTTTAGCTGTGTAAAATTTCCTATAAATAAAATATTCTGGATTAACTATGTATAGTTCATTCACTCAGTTTCAGAATAACAGTGCCTTTTCCTAGTGTGTTTTGACAGTGCATGATTCAGAGATGATGCTTGATGCAGTTGGCTTCATTATTTACTCAAACTAATTGTTGCATTTTACAATGAAAACAAACCCTATTCTGAAATAATTTTCAGATGTAGGAAAGAAGACCAATGAAGGGATAGCATTAGTACTGATTATTAGGCATTGTGCCTTGATAATTGACCCAAATGACATACCTTTTTACTTCAGTTTAATTCAAGGACAGATGGATACCAAATATCTCTTAAAAAATTAGGATGTGAGGATATTTAAGATTCTGGATTCCAAAGTTCAGTTTGTCCAAGTTCCTAAAGCTTGTGTTAGATGTAATTCATACTCTTTAATTCAGATATATTGTAGGAGGAAAGGAATTAGCTGGAGGAGGTGGACTCTTCTTTGCTTAATTATCCCATCTCCAACAGGGCTAAATTCAGCTCTGACATATGCTGGCAAAAATCTCATTCACACAGCAACAACGCTGCAGTACACCATGCTCCAGTCTCACCAGATGGCACTTCTTCTTCAGGTGTGTGTCACTGTAGGCAAATACTCACCTCAGACAGGTTAGACAATGGGAGCTGTTCAGTTTGTTTTTAATAGCAGCATATTTGCTGGACCTACACCCAGCTTAGCCCCTTTATAATTCCATGTAGAATAGCAAAGTACAAGATGTGTAAAGCTTCCAATTGGAAGGATAGCACAGAAGGGGCCTTATTTCCCTCTCACTGTGAGAGAATGTGTTGGATATTGAAAATACTTGTTATAACCCAAACATTCCCAAAACCTTCCAGATCATACAAAATCATGACTCTGCCCTGATCCCTGGTTCAGATGCCTCCACCTAGATAATCATAAACTTTAAATTTAATCCACCTTTCAATTAACATACACTTCCTGTACAAGATAAAAAAGTCAACAATTCTAGGGAAAGTGCATGTTCAGATGTTCTGTATATCTGCCCTTATCTGCTGTAATGCATAGAATGTGATGTAACTCACAGAATTTGATGACTGAAATTGTCTTCTGCAGCAGCTCATGGCCTCATCAAACCTTAAAGCAAGCTCCAGCATTTCGATTGCAAGCAATTACTGTCCATTAAGTACACCACTGAGAGAACTAATACCCAACTGCCAGAGCAAAATGTCACAGAATAATAAAGAGTTAGCAACATACTGATGCTCTTACACCCTGCTGTGGTATAAAAATTTCAGAATGACAGCACCACTGATGTTCCCAACATGGACATCAGTAGCCATAGTTACTGCAGCATGGGTCTCATCATTGATCCCAGTTACAGGGAGATAGATCCACTTAATCTGGTCCATCACTGAATTGGGGATAGCCCAAATAAAACAATGTAGTACCAAGTGCACTTTATATCTATAAAATGTTCCTGGAAGAGGTTTGGTTCTTTGGTCTTTGCCCTTCCCACCGAACGGGGAGCTGTTCACCTGTGCTGAGTTTTCCACCCAACCCCAGCTTATTTGGCACCTTATGAGAGTGTCTTGTAGTGTTTCTCAGGATTGATTGAAAGTGGGCAATTCGGCTGTCAACTGCTGTTTCACTTTTTTCAGGCACTGTCTTTTGAGAATTGGTCTGCACCAATGAGAGACAATAGTCATACACTGTCATCATCTGAGGGCTTTACCATTGAGGAATGTGTATGTAGAAGAATTTGGTCTCATGGCACATCATTAATGAGTGTGGAGATTCAGAAGTCTGAGGCACACACATGGTGGTTAAAATCAGGGAGGCCATGTCAACTTCTTATTCATATAAGGTTATCCTCCATATTAATGGGTGACTGCTAGATTCAGTGAAAATAGTGTAGTAAACACGAGCCAAAAGGTGAGATTTGTAGAGCAAGACAATAAAAAAAAGCTTGAATATTTTTAAGGTGACTCCAGTTGAGGTTTCTAAGTGGTGTTGGAGACATTCTGATAAGCAGAAGCATCTAAGGACAAGGACCCCAAATGACTTGACCCTTCTGTGTGGCAACTGCTTCAGCTTTGCTACAGCTCTTTGGCTGACTGTTAAGTCTCACAGGCAAGAAATCATTTCATGTAGGGTGGGAAGACACCTTGTTAACACGACAGCAAAGAGCTCAGTTTTGGTGAAACAAAAGGGTCCAGCTTTGCAGGAAAAAATGGACACACTGGATATCCTGACCATTTATCATTAAATGGTGTAGCTTCAGGTGCTCTGGAGGAAGTGGGACCTTTTTAGAGCATGGAGATTTAGAGCATGGAGACTCACTAAAAGAACTGGAATCTCTTACCTGGGCAGTGAAGGAGCAACACACATGCTCCCTAACATAGACTGTATAATTACCAAAACAAATGTCCCAGCATTGCAAACATTTGGGGTTTGTAGTAAGACCCTACTCCATGTAGGGTCTTACTACAAACATTTCTGCATTGCTCCTGTGGGAGTCAGCCTTCCTTGTTCTTTGGCACTATTCATGTTTCTGGGGTAGCCTGATAGATTTAATAAAAAATCAGATAACTCTTTAACCAACACCAGAAAATACAGTCTCTCAGATCCCATCTTGCCCTGTTCCCTCAAGACTTATTGTTGGGATCTCAGATGGCTGGGTCTTTAAATGCCACTTTGCCTGACTAGTCTGTACAGTTTCAATTTTGCATGCCAGATACAGTTTTATTTCTTTTCCTTCTCCAAAGCCATTTTTTTTTCTCTGTGAAGTCTTTTTCAAACAAAAATGACCCTCTTGTTTCATATAAGATCTTTAGATGAGGGTCCTGCTTTCTTGGCACTGGAATCTGTGTATTTTCCAAAGGCAGATAAGAAAGGCAATTTCTTTCCTGTCCAAAAAAAAAAAAACCCAAAGTTTTCCCCATGCTGTCTCCCTTTTAGGCTGGTAATACTTAATGTTATCATACCATATTTAAAGTGTAAGATTCATGCATTGTTTCTGACATTTTTGCAGAGATAGTGCAGGATACATCTGAAATTATCAATAAAAGATGCTGCATCTGCAACTTTTCCATTATGCTCTCACTCTATATAAAGCATATAATGTGTTTAAAATAAGGAACTCACATCGGTTTTGCCCAGCCAGCTAGGTGATAAGAGAGAAATACAGTGCAGTGATACATGATAGTGTGACCTGTGTGCTTTCTGTCCAGATATTATAGAGTTGAACAGCATTGCCATTTGAATTGTTATTCAAATCTATTCAACCTGAATAAAAGATACTGTTTTTCTCTTCAATGAGGGCTTTCCCAACAAACTTACAGAGACGTTGAGTTTCTGCACATATAAACTCTGATCAAAGTATATGAAGATCCTACACCTAAGAACTCCTAAAAGCATTCTTCGTATCTCTCCCCATTCTGTGGAATGCCAAGCTTGATTGTCAGGTAGAAATCTAGCTCCCATACTGACCCTTCAAAAAGAGGTCATTTCTATATTATTTTCTCAGTATTTGAATACTCAGAACAGGGCTTTGCTACTAGACAGGTCAATCATTAAAGCAAAGTGGTTTGCAGGATTTTGTAGCTGGACTCACTTGCATAAGAGATAGAAAAAGAAACTGCCAAAAGTAAATTTCAACCTCTGCTGAAGGATCTCTTCATAATTGCTGGCAAACTAACACACTGCAGTAGTTTTGCAAGTCTTCTAAGCACTGAAGTTTGCAGCAAAAGTTTGGTTCATTTCAGGAGGACTTCCACTGCACATCTATCTCACAGAGTGAAAATGTTATTTATTTAATAAGATTGCAGAGTAAGACTCTACTTGTTATGAAATTATTTCATTTTTCCAATGAGAATTCATATTCCATGCTCACCCACATGCTGCTGGAGCACACTCCTGCCAGAGCAGCAAGACTGCTTCATGGAACAGACCCTCACATTTTGTTAAATAGTATCAGCTAAGTATAGTATGAGGTCATATTCCATGTGCAGTAGACATGCACTGCATCAATAGACCTAGCTGGAATTCTGTAATTTGTTGAGGGATAGTTTTTTATTACTGTTATTATTTTGCTAATTACATAAAACGGGTTAATCTTTGAATTACCTTGCACTGATCATATTGAATTATCAAATTCTGGAAGAAAGCATGTGTTCACTGCCCTTCCAGTGTGTCTTCCATTCCTCCTTTAAGGCCCCAGCAATGCAGGCTTCAGAAGAACTGAGGCATGACTGAAGCCTTCCCAGTTGATGACCTTCATATTTCCCCATGGGATTCATAAAATAAGATTCAGGTGAAGGTGGATTAGTACAGACTCTAGGAAGGACCATCTTGGTATACAACCTGACAAAATAAGTTGGTGTTTGGGTGATTTAGCCCAGGAAAAACAAGGGTCCGGGAAAATCCTAAAGCAGCTTTCCAGTGCCCAGAAGGGGCCTGCAGGAAAGGTGAGGAGGAACTCTTTTATCAGTGAGTATAGTGATAAGATAGAGGGTTTCAAACAGAAGATTGATGTAAGGTATTTTTAGGGTAGATTTAGATTACCTATTAAAAAGAAATCCTTTACTGTGAGGGTGGTCAGATGATGGAACAGGTGGCTCAGAGAAGTTGTGGATGCCCCATCTGTGGAAGTGTCCAAGGCCAGGCTGGATGGGGCTTTGAGGAACCTGGTCTGGTGGAAGGTGACCCTGGCCATGGCAGGGGGTTGAAGCTGGATGATTTTTAAGGTCTCTTCCAATCCAAACCACTCAGTGATTTTGTAATCGTAGGATAATTCATCCAGCCCACAGGGTTATCCCAGGACACTGGTTTACCAGGATTTATCAGCCCTTTCCCTGCCAAGATGCATGCCCTTGACATGGTGAGACTCCTCTTGAGTCCTCAAGAAAAGTAGCAGGTGCAAATATTTTCCTGTCACTCCCTGGTGTTGAGACCCTTGCAGTTACCACTGGCTGTCAGCAACATGAATTGCTGTGGTGGCAGCACTTACTCCTGTAGTGTTACTTATTGAAGCCACAACGAGTTCAGGACTTAGATGGGTGTGTTTTTAGTCATGCCCAGCACTTCTGGAAAACACTGCCATGTGTGTGCAGCACCATTATTCAGTGAAGATAGAGCAGATCTGCATTAGTAACCCTGCTATGCAAAAGGGAGCAACATGTGGCCCTTTTCTGATACTCCTAAAAGCTCAAATACCTGCAGTTTAGAAAGGTAACTTTACTAGGAGACTCATTTTTGAGGCTCAGGAATTGCTTGGCAATCCTGATCTCAAGATTGGGCCTCAGAAGAGCAGCTTTTTGGTGAGAGAGGGAGCTCATGGTCTGGCCTGATAGAAGATTCTTGTCTTACCAGCTGTTCAGATAGTCTTGGAAGGTCTGATAAATCTGTGTTTGTGTGAAGAGAAGGTAAGGAGATATTAGGACTGATTATTTTGGGATTTGCTTTCTTTTTCATGGCATGCAGTAGTGTTTACACTAAAATTCTGCTATTAGTGACTCAGAAAAGAAAGCGCTTGCTTTTTAGAGGAGACTGGGAGAGAATGTCAGGGCTCCTGACAAGGCCTGTAGCAAGAAGAAAAAGAAGAA
>WEIU01007849.1:116355-173056 GCA_013389925.1 Aegithalos caudatus | reverse complement strand
AAGAAGAAAAAGAAGAAGAAAAAAAAAAAAAAAAGAAGGAGCAAATAGACCATGACCAGATCTGTTCAGAGGGTCCAAAACAGTAGACTTGCATGAGTCTGCAGTAAGTTGTTGTTCTCATGAATGGTTTCTGCTAAATATGTCATACAAGAACAAATCCTCAGCTTTACTGTAGAGATCTGCATGACTTCAGCTGAACAAAGCAGTCAAGGACTGCCCTAAGCAGGAACAAATAAGCTGCTGTGAACTCTCTCTTAGCAGTCTCTGAGTGCCACAAAAGCCTTCTGGGCATCTAGGCAAGATCATCAGCCCTATGTGAACCAGAACAGAGCAACATTCCTGGGTTTTCAGTTTTTCTGGTAGCTGATAGGACATGGTGAATGTTTATTCAAAGCTGTAATGGCAGCATTATAGATAACTACATAAACATATGCATAGATGTTTATTGGAGGAGGGTATGTATATGAAAGAAGATTATTTTAGGGCTGTTAACTTCGTTTGTTATCAACTCAGGTTTTGCATTTCCATCGTGCTGGAGATAGCAAAACCTGTGAAATAGCTGTCAGCTGCCCTATATGTGAAATGATCTGGTCTTATTTTCAATCTGCAGTGCTCTTTCGTTAAGAGGAATTACATGTTTACAGATGGAAGGATCATCAAAGTCTTTCCTCTGCTTGTTTGACCTGTTTGGTTTCTTGATGTTTAATATATAATATGAACAGCCTGATTTGTATGTCAGCCTAGAGAAAAGGCAAATTACTTAAACCATCCCTACGCTTGAGTACTTGTCTTTCGTGGAGAGCTTAGGCCCTTTTTAATTAAGCTGCTCAATTCTAATATGTGTTTTTTGTTATTCACATATTCCTGTGAATTTTGTAACAGTTATCTTTAAATGACTGAAAAAGGAAGAACTTATTCCAGAGTGGTTTGCTAGACATTTTTCTATCAATACTTTTTTTCTGGACATCTGGCACCTAATCAGGGAACAGAAACGAACCATGCAAAGAAAGATAAGCCCAATTTAGTTTTGGCACTTAGATTGTTAAGGACACAACAAGTAAATTTAAACACAGTTAATGCCTTTAAAAGGCAGAGAGTATTACACTAGATTTTAGTGTCCAAAGATTTTAAAAGGCTGTTAAAAAAACCCCGTAACATTGCCACAGATTATTTGAATTCATAGTAATATGTTTGTCATTTAAATAGTTTAATTACACCGCTTCTTTTTGTAGTTACAAGTGCATAAATGCCACTATTATACCTCATAAAAATTTATTTTGTTCATCACTATGTTCTAGGCATTATTTTAATTTTGTATTATTTTCCAGACAATTTTGTGCAATGACCAAAGCTCTTCTATGTTTATGCTGTGGTCAGTGTATCCTTCCTGTTCTCATTTGTTATGAAAATTTTAATTTCATAATATTACTCTATTTTGAGAAAATGTAAGCAAATGTGTGTGCTAAAGCTTTTGTAATAGAGAAAACGAAATAAGCACGAAGACACTAAGCATGTACTAAAACTGCAATATAGTAAGTACAGACTGCCAAAGTCACTTAGAAAAAGCATGAAGTGTGCTTCTAGAAGTACTCATGGTTAGGGAATTTATCTTGCACTTTTTGAAGCCAGTAAAAACCACAGATTTTTAACTAATTTTTCATTTTCCCTCTTGTTTCTGGGAATGTAGTTTTCATGCAACCAGTGTGTTGCAAGTTACATATATTTTGATGTTCAGAGAGATCAGATGTTGGTCTTACATTACACATACTACTCTCCAAAAGCTTTGGTATTCTTCACTAAAATGTGTCTTAACACTGTGGACTTCTTTTTGTTTGAAATTTAAAGAGAATGTTAAAAAAACCACATCAACTCTGTATAAGGGAGGGATTAAGGCATACAGGCATTTTCATAGATGACATTTGACATAGTTTTTCTGAATAAATTTACTGATTAATAGAGCTTCCAAAAGTTTTCTAACTAGAACTATTCTAACAAAAAAATTGTAAATAATGGCATTTGATACCATATTTTCTGTTATTTTTAAAGTAATTTAAAGTGGTAAAAAACAGTAGAACACTGAAAAAGATAATGTTTTCAATGGAAAAAAAAGTCCATTTGGACACAAAAAAAACCTGATCTCGTAAGCTTTTCCTAATTTTCATCTAGCTATATCCCTGGAATAATGTTATGGCTTTATTATACTTAAGAGTCTAGAACAGCTTCCAGATATTGGTGCTGATGATAGCAGTCATCATACCTACCATTTTATTTTATTTGTCCCAGATGGAGAACAGCTTTTGTAAAAAAATCTGTGGTGGTGGGAAGTGCAATGCACTAAACATACTGTACAAATTATCTAAGCAAATGATCACAGTGGTCCATGCATTCCTATTTCCTTGGCTGGGATTCCCTTCACTGTTCAGAACCATTACTACAATAAGTTCTTCTTTTCATGAAGCTTGTATGCTATGATGAAGAGAGAAGAACATATTTATCTCCTTTTTGTTTTCCTTCCCTTAACTATGTCATCAGGAGCAGCTGACTCTCCAGTGTGTATCTTTTTTCATGCTTCCAGCAAGATTCAGAGGCTCTCTTCAGCCAAACAATGTAATTTGCTTTAGTGATTGGAAACAACAAATTGTTTGCAGCTATTCCCTTATCCCCTTTTTTCAAAAGTCCCTTCCTGTCTGCAAGGATTAGTATTATGGGATCAGGGAACTGGAAGAAAATACTGCTCACTAAGGAAGCTTGTTAATAAAATAGAATAGACTATAATCTGTCCTATAAAGCAGGATAGAGAAATACACATCAAGATTCATGTGACAGAAAAAATACTGTCAGTGACTCACCATTGGCAAAAATGGGGGAAAGCCCCCAATAAGCATAGTATACCAAAGTGTATTTTGTCAAAAGCATAAATTTTCCAGAAGAAAACTTGCATTCTGCTTGAAGTAATGGTGCTGATCTTGAT
The DNA here is from genome assembly GCA_013389925.1 of Aegithalos caudatus. NCBI lineage: Eukaryota > Metazoa > Chordata > Aves > Passeriformes > Aegithalidae > Aegithalos > Aegithalos caudatus. The sequence goes on along the minus strand of WEIU01007849.1, from coordinate 170,085 downwards.
TAATGTGAAGACTATGCCATCTTTAACATATAGTGAGGTGGGTGTCGATCTTTTCACACAGGTAACAAACAGTAAGACAAGGGGAAACAACCTCAGGATGCGACAGAGGAGGTGTAGATTGGATATTAGGAAAAATCCCCTCACCTAAAGGTTGCCAACCATTGGAACAGACTGCTCAGGGAAGTGGTTGAGTCACCATTCTTGGTGGTATTTAAAAGACTTTTGTGGCGCTCAGAGATGTGGTTCAGTAGCAAATTTGGAAGTCCTTGGTCAATGATTGGAATTGATGATCTTAAATGTCTTTTCCAGCCTAAATGATTCTATGATTTCTGTGCCAGTGCTACAGTCAAGTAAATCAATACCAAAAAAAAAAAAAAAAAAAACCAAAAAAAAAAAAAAAAAAACAAAAACAAAAAAAAACCTCACTCATTCAAACTTCTGACAGAGTGGTAGTTAAAATGGAGTACCATCACATGAAGAGCCAGCTCCCTTATACAGGGACAGAGTATCTGGCATGCATATAACTAATGCCAGGCTAGTGGGACACCTAAAGTTAAGGAGAGTGTCATGTAAAGCACCTTGTGATGCTAACAGCAATTCAAAAAAACTTTGTAAATTCAGACATCTGCATGTGAGTGTTTTTCCAAACAGGTGAGCAGGAGTAAGGGCCTGAAAGACAGACTAGGGATATTGAACTAATTTATGTCAATTGTTGAAAGTAGATTTTCATAAATACAATCTTTTGAGGATGCTGCCATTCATTCACCTAAAATCTTTCTGAGCTACTGTGTATATGTGACTGGTATTACAGAAATGAGTACCTTGGCACTCGAGTTGCTGAACTGTTCTGGGTTTATGGATATGGACACTAGAGGACTAAAGGAGAGTACAAACTTGTTCTGAATCTTGGCATAAGAAGGCAGCTGATTCCTCAGCAAGCACATAGATTGGTGTTTGCCATATTTGTAGGCACGTTCATGCAGGAGTCTGACATTTGTACCGTTCAGAGCTCCAAACTGAAAAAGCTTTCTTATTTTAATGGAGTAAGATGGGTGTCTCCAATGAGATGATCAGAGCCCTTATGTCATCTGTTTGAAATATCTAATGTAAACAGTCCCAAAATCAACCAGTCTCGCTTCCTGTAAACAAAAGACTATGTAATTCTTTTCTCAGAAAGTGGATTAAAGAGCACTTTTATTACAGTGCCTAGTATCATTGCAAAGGCTTAGAAATATCCATGTTTCTCTCTCTAAAATACACCCATAAAATTTCAAGATTGACTGTGCCTAAGCACAGCTTCTGATTGTTGGAGCAGTTACGACTTTACCTGAAACACTTCTCTTCCCCATTATGTCTTCCTTATATTCCACTGTCAGATACCTCTATGTACACCTTGATAAGTGGCTTCTCAGTGGGTTTTTTCAATAACAAGCAGACAGAAGGCTCAAGAAGTGTAGTCAAAAAGCTTGTTTTTTTAGATCCACAGTTATTCTGTGGTCCTGATATTACCTTTTCCTTCTTGGGATGTAGATGAGCTGGGCATTGTTCCCTTAGTGGCTCTGGATGCTGGATGATGTGGTACAGCAAAACTGAATTCCTTAGTTTATATTTGCTTTTTGCCTCTTAAGTGTATCAAGAGCACATTAACCCTTCCTTTTGCAGCAGCGTGTGGGACTAGCCAGCAGGGTGTCATCTGTCCTTGTGCTGCTTCCCATGACCATCTCCATTAGTGGCTAGACTTGGTTTCCCAGTGTTTTGTTTTGGTACACTTAAATACAGCAGGATTTGGAGTTGTTACGTTGCAGTAAAATGTAGATTACCACAACTTTAGGTTACAGTAAATTGTCCTTGGGGTTTTTCAGAATTCAGAAGTTGTGTAACTTGCCAGCTCTACCACAGTATGTTTTAGCTTGTATTGAGATAGTCTAAAAGTGAAATATTAGACAACTCTGGAACAAAAAAGCTAACTCCTAAGGTAAAATGCACGTCAGCCGTTTCCTTTGATGTCTTCTGCATTAAGCTTTGAAATGTGTCACAGCTTTTAATCCATTTTATGTACTTTATTAATTCCATGTAATTTATGCTATTGTTTAAATACATTGCCATAGCGTACAAAATCAGAAACCTTAAAAAAATAGTCCAAGTATGTTTAATCAAGGCAAACAAGATAAGGTACAGGACCCATAATCTTTACATGTGTGTGAAGTGTTTGGCAAAATACTTTGTACAAAGTATGATGTCTGTTAGCCTATAAATCTCTGTGAAAGTAGACCCAATTTATTTATGCCTAAAACTGACATCTGGTTTACCAGTCATTAGCCCCAGGATATGTTTTCAAGTACCAAAACCAGATTGGCTGTTTGCCAAGTATAAGGAATTTCCTCCGTTTTTCAGGCATTATTAACTAAAGGTTAGTATTTTTGAGTTCCTCTAATATGACTAAGGACTGAAAAATATAAGAAATTAATTTAGGCTGGAAAGGAGGAATTTTCAGAAGCAAAATCCATTAGGTAGGAGATACAGATTGATGTGCCAGCAGTGTTTGCATAATAGACCTGCTCATGCTTTGCTACATCAGACTTCACTGCTAGTACCAAATTAGTCCAGTTACTGAGTGAAGTCAGTTCATGAAGAAGGGGTGGCTGGTTGAGATTAAAGTTTAGTAAAGCAAAAAGGAGATTGATAAAGTAAAGTTTAGCTGAGGGCAAATGTCTAATTTTGTTAATTCAACCTGGAGTTTAGAACCACTTTAAGTTTCTTACTGACATGAAGCTCCTGTATTGCATTATCTATTACTCAGTCTTTTTCCTGTTTCTGTTTCTCTCAGAAATACCCCCATTTCTTGCTGGTATTCAGTGACCTACCCTCACTTCTAAGCTATTACAGCAATGAGTTGCTGAGAGTTATGAAGCCAGGAGTTCTTAGGTAGCTGTACATAGTCATGCACGTGTGTATTCTTAATTCTGCCATAGCAGAATATTGGTTTTCACCCAGTATTATCACTGAAAGAAGCTGAAAAGAATGACTAGCACACTTGATAAATGCCAAGTCTCTCACTTGCAGTGTTAAAAAATGCATGGATGTTCTATATATATATTAGGCATTCATTACTGATATATAATATCAGGAGAATATAGAAATAAAATGAGAGCAAGGAAAAAAATTGTCTACCAAAGAACTTCCCTTAAAGTCTTTCTCTCCAGCGCATTTTACCTGGAAATGCTCTGTACCAATTTTGCCAGAACTTGGTTTTGCAGATTGCAAAGTTTTTATCTGACAGATAGAAACAAGTATGAAAATGTTGGAAAGTTTTATACCTGAAAAAAACCTCAACACAATGCTCTCTGCTTCCTAGAAGAATCACTCAATTTTAGAATTTAGGAAGGATTGTTTTTAGAGAATTCCAGTTTCAAGAAGGATGGTAATGGGTAAAATTACATACACAATATGTAACGTTACACAGATAAACCTGATCACTGTCATTAATAAAAAGTATCTCTTGAGAACTTCATGTAGGTTTGTCCATTACTTATATTTTTGTTCTTACTATAGAGAAATATGTTAATTTAACATTGTAAATATTATTAGTTTAGGATAATGTGATAGGAGCATAATTCTGTGTCATATATTTGGCAAATGGAAAGCAAAATTATTTTTATAATTTTAAGAAATAGAAAGCAAACTCCTGGAAAGCTTTATGTTGGATTCACTGTGTTTAATAAAAACTGAAAAATTAAACAAAGTAAACATATGCTGCTTACATTTTTGGTTGACTCTGAATGAGGCAGCATTACAAGTGTGTTGAAGGATACCATGGAAATACAAAATAATCTGGAGGGTAATGGATAGTTCTAAATGGGTTTTAAATTTAGATAAGCGTTACATAATGCATTCCAGGCACATGGCATTATATATAAGCATTGTTGCTGCAGAAAGGAAGATAATATTGTTTAAGCTCTTCAAGCCTCAGCACTCCTCCTTCAAGTTACTTTTCATACATAAATAGATAGAAATCTGACCATAGTATTGCTGAAAGAGGAGCTGCGTGTAAGAAGCCTCTGGCTCTGTGTTTATAATTTTTGAGTGTCCTTAATATGATCTATTCCTGTTTACCTACCAGTGAAACACACAAAAGGTATCAGTAGTGATACCAGTTGTCCCACGGTCCAGAAGACTTGGGCTGCTCTGAAAATCAGCCCCTGGTATGCAGTTTCACAGGTTTTCAGTCAGGCATTGGTCTCCCAAGCCCTCCCTCACTGGCCACAGAGACTGCTGGTACCTACCAGGTATCTATAGGGGCTCCACATGCTCCCTGTGAGCTATAGCTACAAATTCCTTTTTCATGTAAGTACAGTTTAATTCCTGCCACAGATACAACTTAATCTGAGGGCCCTGTCTTCATTGAATTTACCACCTCTCTGCATTCATTGGTGAAGTGGTAGATTGTCCCTCTAAATATTAATTGATTTTGGTAAATACTTTAATTTTTATATTCATTTGAAAACTTTGAAGGATGTGTTTGACACATCATGTGGAATATTAATGATAGTCCTGATACTTTCCAGAAGAAATACATATGTAACCACATAGTAATTCAAATGTTACTAGTGTATATTAGGTATTACATTTGCTGAGAAATAATTTTTACAAAGAACTGCCTATTCACTTAAAAAATTGTTAAAGGTCCTTTGATAAGGATTAGAACCTGAGTGCAGCATTGCAAAGCAGGTTACTTGTCTTTCTGTACTGTTTTGCAATCTGTGGATTGCTGCTTTCTTTCCTGTATAATTTCTATTTTGCTGCTGAAATATGAGACCAATCCTTCCTGGAAGAAACCTACCGCAGTCTTTTTCTTGGCTGAGGAGAGGAAAGGAGATTATTTTTTTTCAGTTTTGCTTTCAAGAGTTCTCATAAAGGTCTCATAGCAAAGGACATAAAGTTCCCTGGAGACGAAAAGTAGATGGTGGTCATTCAGATGTGGGTCATTTTGACATGATATACCATAGACTTAAATTTCTACGAGTACTTGCTGATAGCAAACAAAACTTTTAGACCTTACAGTGACAAATTCGCACCCAAAATGAAAGATAAAGAAAGCTTTCCAAAACTGTGAAGCATAAATGGAGCAAATGGATTCTATTTCTGCTTGGATAGTTCTCTTTACATTGTTATTCAAAACTAAAATATTTTTCCATAGTTTCTGATAATACTAGTCTGATAGTGTGCAGGTCAGTTCAAGGCAAAATAAAACAAGTACAGACAAAATGTAGTATCAAGTAATTGTAATTGTAAGCAAGTCATCTGGAAAACATACAGGCAGCTCAAATGTCCAAGTCATATTAAAAAGAACCAGGAAAATAAATAGCAACAGAAAAATTATTTGAGTCTGATCCTTAGAATTAAGTGTGCAAGAAGTTAAAAAAAAATTATCTAAGTATGCAGTTACAAATGGAGATGATAAAATACACGTTACTGAAGTTAGCCAGTAAAGCATCCAAATGCCAAGGTGATAAATAGCAAACAATTGCACATAGCAAAGAGCCTGCAGTCCCAGGCGGGGCACAGAGCTGCTGTTCGCACAGGAGGATCAGCTCTGCCACTTTCTCCCATTGCTGTCACTTTTGTCACCTCTCCTCAGCGGTGAAGAGGCTGTCAGGAGAGTGTCTCAGCACAGGCCTGTGCACACACCTCAGCCTGGCTGTCGAGGTCCTGCTCAGGAGCATAAACATGTTCTTGTGCCTTGCCCTCCGGGGCTGGCTGGATCCTCTGGCTGCATCGCCTCTCGGCAGTGAGGCTCTGTTCCTGTGTGTCACTGCTGGGACATGTCTTGGCAGTGCTCACTCCTGTTCTGGTCTGCTGGAACTCCTCACTGAGAGTACAAAAGGGGCAGAATAGCAGGGAGTGTGAGTTGAAAAAAGAGGTGTGAGATAAGGCAGCCAAGGAAAGCTGTGCTCCTTTACCTTCTGTTCCTTTGGCTTCTTCCTGTTGTGACCTGCTCTGCCCAGCTTCACATGACAAAGTTACACTGTCTTCTTACTCGTGTCACCATTTAATTCCTTAACTAACTGATACTGTACTTTTCAACAGAATGTCTGTTTTGCTTCCTAGTATATAATATAGAAAATTCATAGGCATCAATAAATAAATGTATTATCCTGGTGATATGTTTTCCTGGTGCTGGTTATTTAGTATATTAGCTTTTAAAATGTCTGTCTTAGCAGTAGCAATAGCATTAGACTACTTTTATATGGGAGTAATCTGGTTGTTCTTTCATCACAAAAAGATGACCAGTGTCTAGTTTATCTATGAGCAGACTACATTATTGTCTCACAAAACAATGTCCCAGTGCTAGGATTGCTTCATTAAGTTTATGCTACATAGGCATAATTATGCAGGAGCTAAGAATAGCTCATCTAATTGAAAATAATGATTATAGAGAAAGAACGAGTTTGATTACTGTTACTAAGCAAGCACATACCATACAGCCATTCATGAACCGCACAGAACACATATGGGATTATATGGTGTATTTGTTTTTATTAACAGTTTCTTTCCCCCTTCCTGAGTGAAGGTGTTACAACTCATTTGCTCATTATCCTTTTTCTCACAGACCTAGGGGGACCTGCAAGAAGGCAGCATAAGCTAATATTTATCCAGTAAATTATGACAAGCTAAGCTTTGAAAGAACATTCAACATTTATCCCCACACACATTTTAGGGAGGATGTAACTTAAATAAATCTTCTCCAGGCACCACAGATGAAACTGTCTATGTGGGGGTTTTTTATGTCTGTGTTTATATTAGTACCCTACAGGATTAAACATCCTTTTAGAAATGCAAAGTCTGCCATAGTGTTAATCTCTTGATATTCATTCTGGTCAATGCTAACATTTAATTCTTCTTTTGTCTAAAACACATGGAACCCTTCTTTATGTCTTGAAAATAAAACCGTATTTTTACAGTGAAGTTGTTAGAAATTTTCATTTATTTAATTTCTATTCATTGCTATTACCAGGCACATGGGATAAAATTTGGTGCTATTGTTGTCCTGTTAGCTCTTTTCTTACTTCTGTGTCAGTTTTCCACTAGAATGTTACAAGAAGAGTTGATGAGATCACATAATTTAATGTATTTGGTTTAGAACTGTTAGTTATATCTTTAGAGTCTCAAAATACTCTGCTGGTCTGCCATGTTTAGTTTCCCCTCTGTTCTAACGAGCCATTTCATAGCTCTAGGCTATGTGCTAATGCTGTAGAGGCACAGAGAGATCACTGCCATCAGGAATTTTCAAACAGAGGATTGTTTGGGAATTGAAGTGGTGAGGGAAGATAGGACAAGCAGTGATGCAAACCTGCAGTAACACAAGTATCAGTTTGCAGTCTGGAATCAGAGGCCTTTGCACAAGCTGTTCTTGGGGGTTTTTGAGAAATAGCAAGAGGAAAAAGGGGAAGCAGAGTGCAGATTACCAAAGTATTGTCTCAACTTCAGAAAAATTGCCTTTTCAGATTGTTTTTGGGTTTGAAATTCAGTGATTTACAAGAATTTAGAACAGTTAAGTCTCCATTTCTACAAATGCCTATTGAAGTGTTAAACACATTTTTGAGGCTATTCCTTACCAACATGATCTGATTTTGAAAGACATTTCCTAATTTTTGGGCCCATATACTTGAATTCTTCCCCTCATAAATTTTTACATGGCATCCAGCACTGACCCAGCATTAACTTCAAAATGTGGTAAAGGTAGTAGCATTCCCCAATCCCTTTGAACACCATGTGTTCTGAAATCCCAGAACCCTCTTTAGCAGTCAGTTTAGTGTATCAATCTGACCTTCTGTACACTTCTGTACACATTCTGGTAAATCCTAATCCCATCTTTCTGTCAGATAATATTTTTTCCTTCTATTTAGAATTTTTTATTACAATCTTGGTCTGTAAATTGTCTTTCTGCAAGTAAATATAATCCAAGGACGATCGGGACTGAAGAGCTGAGAGGAATAGTGATTTGATCCTGAAATACTTTGCTGATTTGCAGTTCCTCACAATTTGTCCTAAGAGTTCCCTGTACAGGATAGTGTATGATAGCTGAGGTCCTTTGCTCTCAATGCTTGATGCAACTGATAAAAGACTCCTCTGCATATAAACTGTTTTCTGCTTTGTACAGAACCGCACATGCAAGAGCTAAAGCTGATGCTGCGGATCAGGCTGCTCAGGCTGCTCGCCAGGAATGTGATATTGCAAGAGCAGTTGCCAGAGAACTTTCACCAAATTTCTACCAACCAGGTAATTGTAGATTGGGCTTTTATGTGGCTATTGGTTTTATTGCAGTGAAAAGATTTTGTGTTAAAGTGTTGATTCTACCTTGAATGTTGTCATTTACACAGAAGTAAGTCATGTGTATGTCATGAAGAGTGTACGTTGCTCAAGGAGATTTCATTTTCCATTTTTAATCATTTGTTGACAGTTTCTTTGTATGAAAACAGTTGAATGTTGAAAAGTCAAGCATATAACTTTGCCTCAGATTAATAGTTTATTCAGCACAGTATCAAAGACTTCAGCAATCATAAATCAAAAGAAATTTGGATTAATTTTATAATGTGTTTATTAGTGGGAAGATCTATAGCTTTTCTTACTGTCCAGTAGAATTCCTGACAGTCTTGGTTAGCTAAGCTCTGAATTTTGGAGAATGCTTTACCATTAGATATACATAACCTGTAAGGGAATCTTCCCCTTTTACAGCTGGGGTGCTCTGCAGAACATTAGTTCCATATTCACGATGGCATAGAATTAAGTCTGTCTCACATCAGCATTGCAGCCCATTTTCATCTGTCACAGGGTTTAGAAAGTTGTTATAGGAAGAAGCAAAGTTGGTTTTGCTTTGTTTTTCTGCTGTCTTTCCATGAGGTTCATGTTTCTGTGTACCGCTCTTTAGCTTAAAATTGGATAGATAAAATGGAACTCCATTTGCCAGTTTAATGTCTTCTCATGTCTGCCCTTTCTTTCACCTGTCAAATTGAGTTGAGTCATATCTTGTTATTACTTTTCAAGGATCTGCCTGTACTCGCATGCTAATACAGATTATAGCTCTGAGATTCATTTTCACTTACTGTCATTTTCTGCTCATCCTTGTTGCTGACACAAACTTACTTATTTAAATGCATGCAGGCTAAAATGACCCACAAAAGCATAGAACAATATTCTGCAACATTTTCTAAAAACACAACTATTTACTTCAATTTTTAGTTCAAGTGGTCACTAAATATAATTTGTTACCAAACCTTTACTGTCAGTTACCTTATAGAATGCTTGTTTTTTCTTTATTCCTAAGTATTTTGTTGTAGAGAGAGAATGTAGTTTAGGGTTGGAGGAATTGGGGACCTCCTTTTGTATTCATTTAGTGCCTAAGTCAAGGATTGTACACAATTGGAATTTTCATGCCCTTTACCAGTCTTGCAGACTTTCTTTGTACACATCCTGATATAAATACATCTTTTTTGAACATGGCAGTCCAGAAATGTTGGTAAAACTCCACAGAACTATTTCCAGTAGTAAAACTGTACTAGCTTTAAAACAGTATAAATACGTACTTTTCACTGTTGGGAATTACCGCAGTACTACCTCTCCTGTGGATTTATATTGTTGGCCCATACTTACTGCTATCGTACTCAAGTCTTTTTCATTTTTCATTATTTCATTCTCCACCAGGTGAAGAAATCCCAATTTACAGCAGCAGGCCATTTTGCCACTCTTAAGTTAACAAGTGATAACCTTAGCCATGCAAAGAATCTCAGCATTTGGAAAGAAACTATATGAAAGCTGCCAAACCTTTGAAATAAAGAAATTACTAGAGTACTTGAGTGAAAATGCCAACATTTGACAGTGTGACATTTGACACCAAGAAATCACCCAGATCAAGAATTTCTCAGGTGTCTTTTTACTCCTTGCCACAGGAATTGAAGTAGCATTGCTGACAAACCAGATGAGATATGGAGAGAAGGTGTGGGATCTTATTGTCCTCTCATTCAAAACTTTTATTCTATTTACAGAAGAGGAGAGTTTCTGTCCCTTCCCCAAGTGCAGTTGGATATGAGTGGAATGACACAGCAAAGCTTTCTCAAAGTTTGATTATTCTGTTCTCTGTGTGAAAACATCTCTCAGTCAGCTAGCTCTTAGCAAAAGATAAATACCTTTTCTAGGCTGTAAATTTGGAATTCTCTAATTGTTTCCAAGATAGTCAAATCCAGCATATTTGTATACATTTGAAAAAAAACCTATTCCCATTACGTAAACAACTTTTTAATGCCAAGATGTTAACTAAATCTCAGTTATCCAAAATAAACTCCTGCAAACCACCAGGTTCACACATCATTGTGATGATTTCAAGTGCTGTCATGTCTAAGACGTTTTCCAGACTGTGTATACGGTGCCTTTTTCAGATACACTTTTTCTGTATGGTACCAGTTAACCCACTCACTTTTATACATACTTGTTTGTTTAAGCATTTCCCAAGAGCCATGCCAAGAGTAACTGGACAGTGTTACTGTTAGCTTTTGTCATTTATGGTAATAAAATATTAGATCAATATTTCTAAGTATTTACATTCACTCACACAAACAGAAGTAAATATCTGCTTTTCAAATAGTTTTTTCATGTCTTTGAATGAAAAGAAGGTAACTGTTACTGCTTCCTAATTGCAAATTCTTGGTTTTCTTCTGTTGCTTGAGCATTTTATTTTACAGTATCTGTAAGTGCTGCTAAAAGGTATCAGTAAGTGTTCTGTCTCATTCTCTGAAACTACATTTAAGTGAAAACTTTCCATTGTACTAAATTGTATTGAAAATAGGTTATGATGAGAAAGTGTAATTTTTCTCTTATTTCCTTAACTGCTTAGTATGGTAGGCAGGCATGCTGTCAGCAGTAAATGTATGTAGCAAATCAACAAACCTCTTGAAACAGAGACAAAAAGAAGTGAAATACAAATACCTCTCTCTAAATAATAGAAGCATTCTCTTCCGTCTTAGTGAGTGATCTCTGAATTACTTGTGGCCTAAAACCATTTCAATATTTGCAAACCTTTTGATAAAGCTCTTAAATTTCAGGTTCTTAAAAAGCAACTTTCTGGGCCTTATAGCCTACTATTACACACAAATTATAATTACAGTGAATATTCATCGTTCATTGTACCATGGCAGTTCATATCCCAAATACTTTCTCTCATGTTTCACCTTTATGTTCACTAGCATTCATCAGGAGCTGCCAAGAGGTTCTGCCTTTGTAATGTAGTTTAAAAGTTGACTAAAAGGAGGACAAAGCAGTAGGAAGTAGCATCCAGCAGGTAAGAATAACAGTGAGGTACCATAGAAATCTAGAGATTCAGGTCTCCCAGTGATTGCCATAGTATTTGCATATAAGGAGAGCCAAGTGTGATTAAAAAGGTCAGAGCCACAGTGTAAGGACTTCCAAGGTTGCAGAGAGCTCTTTTCCCTGAGTTTGTTCATGCTATTCTCAGGCAAGACCCTGCTTCTGCTTTTGCTGTAGCAGGTATTTGGCTAGTGATTAATAATTATGAGGATGTGTGTCTTTGCAGAGCCCTACCCACAAGGCTCTCCATTTTGTAGATTCAAAAAATGTTGTACTCTTTATAGAGACCATACTTTCCTAGCCTTTTTATCAACAAATAAAACCAATTTTGAGAAATCCTAGCTCTGACCTGTTTGTTTCCTCCAGGCATCACTAAACTTGTGGATGTGTCAAAAGAGAGCACACCAGGACAGGAAACAAATGAAACCTGAGTCATAGCCTCATTCAAGGGAGTCATCCAGGGACAGTTTGAGATTTGTCTTTGCTTAGAGAAAAAAAATGAGTGCTGTTTTGTGTCTCTTGTTAAAACCTAAAGAACAAATGACTGATGGGAATACTGTATCAAAGGTGTAACAGAAAAGAAGGGGTTTTGATGCTCAATAAAAAGGGGGAATATTCTAGTCTGGCACAATGTTAGTGAATGCTTAAACTCACACATTCATTCTAAATTCACAGACCATCTTTAGGATGTGGCCATGTAAACACACTATCAGGAGGTAAATGGAAGTACGGACTTGCACAGACTGGACAGCTAAGCCATAATTGTCTGTGTGCATATATATCCTGCAGCAAATGGATACTGCTCTTTCATTCAGTTTGAATGAATAACATTTGATTAAATGAAAAAGTACAACTACTTTGCTGCAGGGTAAGAGCAGTCTGGGCACTTCACTGTAGAGCAGTTAAGGTCTGGAAATTCAGATCTGAATTGTTTTCTGGCTGATTATTTGTCAAGCCAACCATCTGCCTGATGAACATATATGGATCACCAAAACAATTCATCCAGCCTTTGACCTAAACGAGGCATGAGAGAAATCAAGGAGCAGTATATAAATGAAAGCTGTTCAAGTTTAGAGATGGACAGAATTTCTTTAGGTGAAATATATGGGCGAAGACTTTCTAATGATAAGAATAAGAATTTAGCAGGGTTTACTAGTATTTTTACTATAAGATTTAGTTACTGTTAAAGCTTCACTATTAACACGCTGAACAGTACTAGTTTCAAAAATAAGCATTTTAAGGTTATTACAATGCAATTTGTAATGGCCTCTAATGACTTAAAGAGGAACTGTGGTTTACATTCTCTTTTGACCACTGGTAAATGTCTGTAGCTTAAAAAAAAACATCCTTCCCATCTTCCTCTTCTCTGCCATCACCACCTCCTCGAGTTCTCAAAATGCAAACTCCATATGGACAGGAAAGAGAGATTTCTGGCTGATGCTAATTAACTGGAATGTCCTGGCTAGATGCATGTGGACCAGACCAGATAGTTTTATTTTAAAAGCCAATTACAATGAGCATTTTGCCTGATTAAAGTTACCAGCCATGCCATCAGTTTGTGCCTTAAAGCATACGGAAGCTCGCTTGTTATTCTTAGTCATGCAAGAGACTGTTTATTTTCTGAATTTATTCTACATATGACTTCATCATCCTCACAGATCTGTTATTGGGTATCTTGCTATGCATCTTTTCTCTACAGTTTATTGCTTTTATCTTCTTTCTACAGAACTCTGGAGAAGCCAGAGCCTATAGACGTATCCTAATGCACTTCTGTTGTATCCAGTAATCAAAGAAAGAAGGTGCATTAAAAGAAAAGGTGCCCGTTTCAAGCTTTATTCTTGTTCTCCCTTCTTTTTATAAGTCATGTCATACCAGTCTACACAACATGACTTCAAGATTCATCACCTGTCTCACCAAGCCCTAAGCACAGATGTCCCCACCCTTCCACATCTTTCCCCTCGCCCAGTGTGGGGGCCATCCAGCTTGCTGGGAGACTGCATCCATCCTGCTGCACTGCCTAACACAGCTGCTGGCTCAACCCACTCCTCAGTGTTCCTGCAATGCATCTGGGACAGGAGAGCGTGCTTGGGAGAAGGCAAAGCAAAGAGAGTTTGCTCTTAAGACGTAGCCTTAATTCTTCAGGATTCTTTCTCAATCTCTCCAAGATACTTTTGAGTTACATAATCAAATTATTTGCTTAGGAAAAAAATATGCCTAATCAGTTTTGAGCAAATTAATTTTTAAAACTAATAACAGAGAACCAGTTTCCTGTAGAGAGATAAAGCTGTTACGATCACTGTAATTTTCACAGACTTGCATAAGTAGTGAGCTAGTTAATTTGCATCCAGATGAAATTTGTGGTTGCTTAGTAAAGGCTGTAGGATCTGACCATGGAACTAGTTAGAAGCCTGGACTAACTTCAGTACTGTCTCAGCTGTGTTGCTATCTTGAAGTAACTTTTCAAATTCTAGCCTAGGTTTACATACCTAATCTGGCACTGTGGGAAAGTTAATTACAGGTATAGCAATATACCTAAGAGAAAGAGGTCATTGTTTCCTTTCTCCTGTTAAAAACCATTCATTTGCTCTGAAAAAGAACCATTCCTTCCAGGACACTGTTGGCCTGCTCCAGTGAATTTCTATATTGGTCTGTCATGGTGTCCAGCCAAGGACAAGATGAAGTAGGGTCTATCACATGGGAGTATTATCACAGTGTCAAAATTTCCATTATAAATCCTATTTATAACCGTGTCATAAATATTTGTTCCATGTTGAAATTCAGCTAACAAAGAACTGAGAACTTTCCTTACAGTGCTAATTTTCAGTTGAGTATGGTGATCTATTTTGAAAGGATTTTATTATACTAGTGGAGATTTAAATTATGTTTAAAAGGTTAAGTTTCTCCTGTTACACTTTTAACATGTGATGTGGACCATTAGAGAAAAATAATCTTTGCAGCTGCATTCTGTGTTTGTCAAGGCCACAGAAATAGATGGCTAATATACATGACCTTTTATTCCAAGGAAGTGTGCAAAATTTAATTATTTAAAATTATAGAGTCTCTAGGGGGGTACCGAAAAAAGAAATATATAATTCATATTATAGACCTGAGTAATGCAGAGTAATGTTCAGTATGATGTGGAAGACCATGCTGAGAATTTGGAGAAGATGAAGATTTCCTATTAATTCAGTAATAATTATTCATTCAGATCATTTTCTGAGCAAGAGTAAAACCTGGAACTGAAACACAGCCAGCATGGAATTGGTAGTTTTTGTATGGTGAAATTAAACAGGATGAAGATTGTAAAAGAAAGGTAGAGAGGCCAAGAACAGAATAATCAGAAGTTATTTTCCTTGGAAACATGGTTTAAAAATGAAAGAAAAATATGGGTAAATTAAAAGGATAAATCATAGATATTAACAGACAAGAATTGTTCCAGAAGAGGAGAATGGTCTCCTGTGTCAAAGAAGGGTAAGAGTGGAGTACTGATACTGAAATGTGACTAAGAAAATCGCAAAGGCTCCTCAAAAAGTATCAGATGAAGAGCAAAAAGTATGTTGTCAGAGGCAGTTGCCAAACTGAAAAGTATGGGATAGATTTGGATGAGAGGAGCAGTAAAAGGATATTGCAAACTTAGACTTTAGACATGCAAACTTAGAGCACTAATGTGAAAGGGAAGAAATGACACTGTGAGGTCAGAATGGTAAGTGACATGGTGAGTGGGGTTTCTCTTAAAATACAAAAGAGCAAGAACAGATTGGAAAGCAGCCAGATTTGGATGCAGGACTAAGCAGCTCACATACAATAGTTTTACCAGAATTAAATTGATTTCTCCAGTACTGGCATTTGCAGTGCAGCAGTCACTTCAGGCTCTTACACTTTATAATTAATTTCAATGCTAGATACAATAAATGAATTTTGCTGGAAGTGTGGCAAGTGAAGCTAACAGCTTAACGAGTACTGTTTTTGAAAATACTGCATTAACACTCAGTCTTCCAAGAAAATGCATAAAGCCATATATTTCAAAATCAGTCCATTTTGAGTCATTTTTACTCCTGATTTTGCATCTTTCACATTCATAATTTCAAGTGTATTTTCTAAAAGCACAGGGTGATAAAGATTTCTAAAAAAATTAAGTCTGACATTGTATCATATAATCGTGAATCCCATAGAAATATCTGGAGTTTTAATTAAAGGCAGTAATGCATCTTGAGATCTATAGAATCAGCGGAGACTGAAGCTGTCTAGTTATTTCCATGTTATTTTCCCTATCTAGATCTATGCCTGTATATTCAAAAGTAATGTTTGTTGTTTGCTGACATACAGGTATATACTGTCTTCCTTGTTTTGAGCCTTTTTGGAACGTATTCCTCAGGCACAAGAAGTGCTGATACCTACAACTCAAGCCCAGAGTGCATATCCTAGGCTCTGCTTTTTTCTGTAGTGGAAGAACAGAAGGGTGTTCTCAGAAAAACATCTCTTTATGTAATAGAGATTTTAAAAGAGGCAAAAGTTAAAAGAGCTTTGGCAAAAAAATTCACTTGGTTATTAATTTACTAAAAAACAGCTCTTAAGACAGGCTGACAGACTTGGCCAGTTGGAGAGCAGATATGAAGCTGCTCCTGTGGAGGCCAGTTGCCGAACTCCCATGGAGCAGGATGATAGCCATGCACTTGAAATGTGATAAGAGAAGTAAGGGAAGTAGCTAATACCCTTCCAGGCTGTACATACAGAAGCACGTCATGGAGAATAGTCCCTTCTCTGCATGATCCCAGTGACACTGAGTCTGAAATACTCTGTAGAACTTCAGGGATCATCACGTCAGAAAGTTCTGGACACGCGGGGAGAAATGTAAAGAAGTGTGAATTCTAATGAGTAAAGACAGCTATTATGCCACATTAACAGTCTTTCTATATTTAAAATTCATCTTCTCAGAGAATATTACAGTTGCAATGAGAATAGGATTACAGCCTCTCACTTCTGCCCATCCTTTAGGAGCTTAAAAAACACTACTTTTACAGTTAACAGCAGTCCCAGTGCAGTTCAGATGAAGTAAAGTAGTCTCTAGGTTTTCTGTGAAAAAGCTAAAAATTTACCTTCTCAGTTATCGCCTGTTAAGCAGCCTGCAGGCTTAGAAGCATTCAAGTAGATTATAGTGCATGTGCTATTTAGCTGGGATCATTCACATTAGATACAATGTGTGTATGTTATCTACCCTGGAAAAATGAAGCCTGTCCTAGATACAGGAGTCATATGCATCACCATGTAATCTTGACAGATATTTTTTTGAAGTTCTGTCAGTATTCATCAACAGAAAGGTAGGGTAAGCAAAGCAAGCCGTAATTAAGATTGCTGGTCACAAGCAATTTCTGTGTCCATAAGGTGATGTGCCAGTGAGGTGTTAGAGGCAGTTGTGCAGCACTCATAGTGCCCTCTACCAGGTAAAATAAATTTGTTAGATTTTTCTGATGGTATTGAATCCAGAAGTATAAAGGCTTACACACTGCTATGCAGATATACTTAGGAAATGTTGCCCTGTTTTGGAAACATCACAGCTACTTCTGTCACCTGCTATAGCAGTGACAGGAATGGAGCAGAGATTGGATACATAGAATTAATTCATTGTTCTTGGTGCTAACCCCAGGCAGTTTTTGAAATTCATTAGTATAGTTTTTTCTAACTTCAGATCATTCAGTGTGTATTTTCTGCACTTTAATTGTGCATTTACAAACCTTTACATGAAGAAAATCTTATTTTTAGGGATTTTTTTACCCTTAATGACTCTTTAGTTGTTGGATAATACAAAAATGCAAATTTCAAAAATGTAAATTACAAAAATAGTGTTTAGGTTCTGTATGCAGGTGTGTTAATGGTAGGTAACTCAAATTAATTTCAGATTTGGAGGAACTGACAGGGAGAGAAGAGGCAGTCTGGTTTTTGTACCAGTAGAAATTGTATTAAAATCTGTTTCATCATTCTACTGCTAGACTCACAAGTTGGTGATGTTACCTATGATGTGAATTGTTTGGCTGAAGTCCATTTCCTTTTCTGTTGCCACTGCTGTTGCTGGCAGCTCAAATGTGCTTGAGTAGACGTTTTGATATTTTCCAAAAGCATTGTGAGATAACATGGTGTCATATGCCTTTCAACAAATACCTGTGCGAAATGCAGAGGCACTAGCAGTAGTGAGGTCACACCAAGAACTCTATTGTGCTGTGTAAATATTACAGCAGATTAAACACAGAGGCATAAAAATTAGCCTTGGATTTTGCCTGTGTGTGTGTGTGTCTCTGCATGTGGAGCTAGTAAATAAGTAACTCAAGGCTTTTGATCTCAGTTGAGTCCATGTCAGGAAGCATTTGTTGGGGGTTTTGAGAAAGGTTTTGTCGCTTTCATTGATGTCAAGGTCAGGAAAAAGCAGATATTTTTGATATGGTAGATACATATTCTAGCAAAACTATGCAGAATTTGTTTAGGATACTGCACAAAACTGTTTCCTGAGCAGGTATAAAGTAGTAACCTTGATATGCAAGAATTTATGTGTTTGGGGTTCTTCTGAACAAGATACTTAAGCAATTTCTACCAGTGAATACTTTCTGTAGGTCCTTATCTTTGCTTAGCAAGAAGGGAAGGTTGCATTCAAGTTACTTTGAAGGCTGCTTGCATTCAGTGATTCTACCTTTCAAAGTTAGTCCTAGGTGGACTAGGACTCCTTGGGGAGATGTGTGTATTCTGACTTTTACACTGCTGAATGATGAAGTGGCATTGTCAAGCTGTGGCAGTAGTAAAATATCATCTTATATTCTATCTCTTTGTTATATTTTTCGGTCACGTTGTTAGTACATGGTTTCAAAGACAATGGGCTGCCAGATCAAATCAGAACAGTTCCAGAAACTAAACACAGGTAGGCATCAATCTCCACGATGCTCATGGATTCAGTGTGCAGCACGTGCTTGCTTCAGTCTTGCCTCCAGTCCAGTGCGAGAAGGAACACTACCAGAAATTCTGCTTAAGGAAGCAGCAATACTAAGAGAAGCCCTGAAAGTGTAAGCTGGAGAAAACTTCTGCAAATGGAAGATATCTTCAAAGAGGAAGGAGTAGGAAATGAGGATTTGCAATTAAGAGTGAATTAAGAAAGATTCTAAATAATAATCATTATAATTTGGAGTATTTTTTGGACTGCACAAAAAAAATTGACTTCTCTCCCTCTTGTTTACATTGTAGTTTGCTTTCCTAGGCAGCCATGGTACTTCCATGCTGGTGGTATTAAGTCCAGGGAAAAAAAAAAAAAAGGCATTTTAAGGCAGCCAAATGGAATTTTAAAATTGATCCAGGAAAGATTTTTTATTTGCCCTTAGCTACGGAGGCTGCTTAATAGCATTTAAAATGCTGATCATACCTCACCAAAATGCAGTTGCTATCAGAGGCTAAAAGTTAAATCAGCCATCCAGACTTGGGTTTCTTCTACATCTCACAAGACAGTGTCAACAATCCCTTCCATTTCAATTTTTTTTTCTCCTTTGTGACATGCTTTTTTTTAAAAAATGTGGTTTAGCTAATGTGTTTTTTTATTCTCTAAAGCGTTCTCAAGTTCAGTTAAAGAAAGCCATTATTCCAGATGGCATAACCAACTTCATATGCAGCTGAAACAGGGCAGCCAGGCCTACATATGTGTTTGTGAATTAAGGAATTCTTAAATAACTTATCAATGCATCCCTAGGAGGAAGACATTTCTTATATTGCTGCACATTGACCCAACCATGAAGGAACTGCATTATTCCATGCCCTATTGCTGGATAACTGCATCCATCAGAAACATACTGGGGACACCTGGGTGATAACCTCTTAGGGTTATCTTAAACTAACTTAACCATTAGGAAGTCTTTCTCTACCAGGAGGGTGGTCAAACACTGGAACAGGCTTTTCTGGAGAGGTGATTGATGCCTCAGGATTGTCAGCATTCTAGAGGCATTTGGACAATGCCCTTAATAACGTGCTTTAACTTATGCTCAGCTCTGAATTAGTCAGTGACTTGGACAAGATGATTGTTCTAAGTCCCTTTCGACTGAAATGTCCTGTTCTATTCTACTCCTCCCTAAGTCAGGCAGGAGTGTTCTCTCAGAGCCCTTTGGCTCTTTAAGCACCTTGTCTTATATGCTTTAATTTCTCTATAGCAATAATCTTTAACCTTGATTTCCAGACCTATTCAGTCCCAGTTCAGTCTGCCAAACATTACTAAAACCATAACCATATCTCTACTCCAGTGAGTTCATGAACACATTTTGCACATGGCATTGCACAGCCCTCCATTCAGTTGGGCTGAATTCAAACCAGCAGCCTAGAACTTAAGAGGGTTTTTTTGTTCCCTGTTACTAGTATAACCATAAGAAAATTAGGAATAAAACTGAGGAAGTACTAATGATATTAATTATAGTTCTTCCCCCTCCCTTTATATCTCCACAATAGAAGAAATAATAATAAACCCTATCTTTCTGAAATTTACTGAATATAGTTATTTGCACTTCCATAATGACTCACTGAATCACTTCTTTTAAGAGGCTGATAATTGATTATTTATATTTCTTCACCTACAGTTACCATCCTGAGGAATTTTTCTATACTGGATGTTCTATCCTGAAAAATCCTAACATGAGGAAGAAAGATCCTATATTAATTGATCCCCTGATCGATCACTTGACTTCTCAAAGTTTTATCAAGTTCACCAGAATAGCAAAGAAATCTTACTGTGAGAGCATACATATTGTTGCCAACAGTGACACATTAGAAAACCATCAAAAATGTCAGAAGATAAACCAAAGATAAACCAAATTATTTTCACTGGCTTATTTTATGAACAGTATATATCAACCTGCAGTACCAAGACTTGAGAATACATTTTCGTTTTTTAGTGCAGTTCATTTAAATGCAAAAGTCTTAAGCTTGTGCTTCAACCGTATCATGCTCTGGATTTGTATTAGGGTATAATCTGCAGTAAGAAACTTACTCATCATTTACTATTTCCTTCTCTCTTTGAATTTAGATTTGGCAGATCAGCTCTCAGCTTTTTTTTGCAAGAAGACATTTATGGTGGGCAACAAACTCATGGCCCAAGTGCTGTGTGGAGTTTTGATTACTCAAGAGACTTACACTCCCTTCCTAGTTTTGACAAAGTCTTTCTCTGCATCTTTAGATTTGTCAAAGATATAGCAAAGCTTTGAGCATCTTGGTACTTTTACACAGCTGAGCACTAAATTGAGAAAGGTTATTCAGATTAAACATGTGCTTTGGGTCATTATTTCCTTTTGGGTTAGCATCCCCATCACTAAAATGGGCTATTGATACAAGCTTTAGTTTTGTACTTGCAGATACTGAACTTTTCAGATGAGGACTTCTCCCCTGTTTTTTGTAAAGTGTTGAGTAATTCAGTAAAAAGAGGCCTCTAATCTTGGAAGGTTTGCATATAGACTGCAGTGTTCTGGTTGAGCAAGTAACTTGATTGTGTTACCATTACCCCACAGACAGCTGTTAACATTACAGTGAAAATGGAGCATCCTTCCACTAACAGTTCATACGTGTAAACAAAATTAGGAAGTGAAGTATGTGCTTCACATTTAGAATTTATCTGTAAGCAGAACATAAATTTTCTCATAATGATAAAATCATAATATTGTTTCTTATTTGGGTTTCTCTTTATAGCTCTGTTGTTTTGTTAACTCTCAGTGGAGCACACTAAAGATAGGTTACATCACATAACATGTACTTTAGTTTAAAAAGCAGCAAGAAGCATATGTTTATCTAATAAGTACTTCTGATATACCTTGAAATTGAATCACGTCACTCAGCATCAATAGTACTTTAAATATTATATTCTTAAAAGATTATATTCTGAAGCCTGCATTAGTGGCATTACAATCTTTTTTTTGCTTTCAGTAGACAAAAAAAAATTGTAATATGAAATGCTTATTTTCCCTGAATTGTAAGAACGGTAAGATGTTTGATGAGATTGCATGTAGGCCTTTTCCCTCACTATCCTAGATGTATTCTGCCATCCCTTTCAAGCTTCAAATTTCATTCTAATCTGGTGAGGCATGAGGTCTCTTCTCAGCCTTCTTGGGAAACAGTGGCTGCACTTACAGTGTCCTGCAAGATGACATTTTCAGATGCTCCTTGAGCTGCAAGTCCTGCAACAACCCTATGCTGCCAATACGTGTGGCTCACTAGGCCATGGGGGAAAGCATGTGGCTGTCACCTCTTTAAAAATGGTGTGGCAGAACCAGGGCATCCTTCTCTTCTCATTTACAGGGCTGGCCAAGCTGTCACATCGCTTACTGGAGCCCTTCCAGGAGGAGGGACATATTACACAAGAACTTCACAAGAAATTCTAGATTTAGAGTGACCATGAGTGTGTCTTCAACCAAATCAAAGCTTCCCCTCACCCCACAGCCATCAATGAAATGCTGTTCAAGCTGACTGTCAGACTGTATGAGACTCTCTATGCATACCTTGCACACATCCACACAGTCCTTTGGCTTTTAGAGGCTATTCTCCCTGAATACTGGCTAACTCACACTTTAATGGTGCCATCCAGTTGCTGGCATCACAACAGGTGTGTGAGCCAAAACCATCCCATGGCTGACCTTTATCGAGTAAAGATGCAATCACTCTTGATCCAGGGTAGCACAGCCAGCATGTCACCATAAGAAAACAGACAGGTTCGTCTTACCTTTCCTTGGTTAGATAACATTTCTTGGTTCTGCTTTCCAGGTGAGCTTCTCCTTAGGCACTCAGATGTACCATGTCTGCTTGTTTGAACTGCAAACTGAAGAACCAGAGTGCTGTGTTGATTTCCTGGTCAGATAATCCCACTTCACCTTCTCCCCGCCCTCAAATTCTATTCTCTTCCTAATTAAGATCAGCCAGCTAAGAAATGTTACAGGAAGGGATGTTAGTGGCTCTCTTTACAAATTCCCTTGACCCTTGTTTCTTTAAAATTGTGATGGAGGACTCCCTTAACCATGTCTGCAGAGTCATGTCTTTAACAAAGGAGACAAAGTAAATCCTGACAGCTCCTAGTCCTTAGAAGGGAGTGGGAGCTGAGTTCTTGCTGCTTGGAGTCAGTGGTTTGGATAGGTGCATAATCCAATTGTATTGGATACAGTGAAGAGACATTTTAAAAGTATTTGGACAATCTCCAAAGCTAACTTCAGCATAGGGCCAAGAATTTCAGTGTTGGACAGATTTGCCTGACAAGACTGGAGGCAAGGGATATATCTCTAATATCCATATGGAATGTACTGCAGATGGGAGGGAGAGCTGCTGTGCTGTGTTAAGGCAGTGGCTGAATGTCAGACACTCTCAAATACCACTTGGATGCAGCATTCCCTGGTGGAGCTCAGTATCACATAGCATCAAGTATTGCCAAATACCCAGTAAAAGTGTGGCATTGTTACCCTGTTGAAACTTAACTTTTTCGGGAAGGCCCAGATTATATTTTTTACTTTTCACTCCACCAGTCTCTTGAGGAGACATGGGCAGCTGAGAATATGGGTTCCCTTCTATTTTAAGAAATTCCAACAGTTTGGAGGTCTGTTGATGAGAGAGATTTTCTCTGTCCAACTTTGGGAGGCTTTTAGGTGATTGTAGGAAAGGGTGGAGAAGGATGACATTTCTAAGGTCATTTCTGATGTCATTTCCTGATGTTTTCTTTAAGAAAGTGTCTTCAGTTTGTCAAGTGCTCTCAAATATTAGTAAAAGTCAAATCTTTACATATATGAGGCAGTGCAGAGCTGTCCCAGTAAGTGGATTTTCAGAATTTAGACAGCATTGTGGGACTGAAGAGATAGTATTCCAATTGGCTGCTTTAACCACAGCAGTCATAAAGAGAAAGCTAATGTGAATATGGATCTGTCCATAATAAATAATCATTGCAATTTGACAGCTCCACGGCTTGGGCTTAAAGATTAGTCAGAGCTCTTTTAGCTATCCTTTTCTCTTTACACTCCTAATTATATCTAATGTGAAAAGATACGAAAAAAAAAAAAACAGTTTATGCATGTTAAACCCCTCAGCATTACCTTATGTATCTCAGCAAAGATGGAAGGAAATCCCCGACATGACCGAGAATTTTTTGAATGGCGATCATACCTGTAACTTTATATATGGAAACTCTTAATTTGCGTTGTGCTGCCTTTCCCTTTTACCAAGAAGATTATAAAAAGCTGTGAATCAAGCCTCCAGTTCTCTCCCTCTGTGCAGGCTTAACTCCTCAAAACTTCCTGCTCAATGTCATTTGAGAACAAATACTGGCTTGTCTGTGTCTAGCTTTCTTTCTTAACAGCTCCCTATTTCCACCCCTGGTTTTCAGAGATGCCAAAAATGTTGTGATTTTCCTGCTCAAAAGACCTTGCATACCGAATAATTCTTCTTCTCAGCAATGCTTACTTACCAGATGACTCAGTAACTTCCAAAAGCTTCATGCTGCTCTTCCTTCCTCTCATCTTCGCACTGCGTAGATATGCATATGCTTCTGGCATCTGTAGAAACGCTGTATCTGCCTAGCACAGTTAGAGCCTCCTTTAAACTCAAAACCAGAAAAATGTGTGCAGACATTCTTCTCTGGGCACAGAATTTCTCTATGACTTAAAGCACAGATAAGCCTCACTTAGAGAAGGATAAAAAAAATCAAAGGAAAGTTGTGGTGCTAGCAAGGGTAGAAGTGGAGAAACAGTTGCAATGTATTTCTCAGAAGCCACTTTGGAAAATACAGGAAGACTGTTGGCAGTTCTTTGTTCACGGAGCTCGCTAACTTCTGGCTTCTTAGGGAAACTGATCCTGGAATCTGAGATGTGACCTCTAGGAAGTAGAACAGAAAATATTGCCTACAATGCATACAGATTTACAGCAATTTCATTTCTTCAGCCATGTTTGCTCAAGTCATATCATTAAACAATTAAATCTGAGAACTTGGACTAGAGCATGTCAGCCAGTTTCTGTTTATGTTAACAGCTGTATAGACATGAACTTTGATAAGTGAGTCCTAGTAGTGAATGTGCATGTGGGTGTTTAGCTAGAATTTGGGGAGAGGATGTTCTTCACACTTGCTGCTCTGTAAGTATTTTCCTGGTGAATGTAAGAGAAGTTGTATTCCTGCCTTCTAAGAGGGAATTGTATTAGCGACTAGAATGGTTAACCTGGGTTTTCGGATGGGAGTGATTGGTTCTGGAAGGCAAAGCCAGCATGTGAGAGTTGAAGGCATATATATGTGTATATAGACAAGATGACATTCACCCAAAGGAGAAAAAAAAGCGATTCAAGCCCTTTTTCCTGTAGTTTATAAGAACAGAAGGGACATTTCATTCTGATGGTTAACTATCTACGTATCAAACAGGTACTCTGACCATGAGAAATTAAATCTGTCAGGGTAATCAAAGAAAACATACCTGAAATATGTCTCTCAGAAAACGAGTGATAGGTGATGTAAGGTTAGTCAATCTTCAGTCACTCAGACTTCACTCAGGAGAAATTTATATACTGTGGCCCTTTGATAGGCTGAACATAGAGAATGACTGAGCCACGTTAATAAGTAGTTCCAACAATTATCAAAAACTACAATAACTCCAGTGCCTGAGCAATTTGGAGTAAATCATTATGGATGTCAATGAATTCTTGGTAACATATACCCCTGTCTGCATTTTAGCAAGGCAGTGCAGTCTGACATCTCAATGCAATAGTTTCACCGTGAACTTTGTTTTGATCTTAGTATTTCTATTGCACTCTTTTTCAGGCCCTGATTATATCAAACAAAAATTTCAAGAAGGAATGGATTCAAAAGAAAAATCTGAAGAAAAAGGTCAGGAGAAACCACCCACCCCAAAAGAGTCACCTCACTTTTATCGAAAAGGTACTACACCCCCTCGAACCCCAGAAGAAAGCCCAAGAAATAGTCCTTCTCTTTCTTCTGAGACTTCTCCTTCAAAACAACTGAAAAGGCAAAGCTCCACTTCTGGGGCAAGACTCAGTCAGGAAAAAAAGCTTTTAGCCACTGAGAATATAACACCCACAACTAACAAGCCTTTATATTCAAAAGCACCAGTGAAGGAGGAAGTAGCTGGGAAACACCAGCCAAAGTTTTCAGCCCAGCACAATCCCAGCAGCACAGAGAATGGGGAGCTGCATGGTCACTACCATGGCTATTACGTAAAAATGAATCCAACAGCGTTTCCACAGGAGCTCAGGGAAGAAGATGAATATGCCAACCCTTCACCATCAACCCTTGCACGAATACCACCCTCTCAGAAGCCAAGTCCTGCTAGATCTGGGGGTAAGCCAGATGCCAAAGAAAACAAGCCTGACATAAAAAATAAGAAACCAGAATTCGCTGCACCAAAGAACCCAGCTAATAATGAGTCACATTCAGCAATGGAGAAAGAAGTAGGAAACGGCTCGGTGAGTACTGCAAGAAACATTTTCACTTTCACTGCCCTTTTGCCACCCAGTGCTGAGCTTTGCAACCTAAGGACAGGCAAAGCTCACTCCTGTCTCATCTTCATCTGGATACAGTCTGCTAGCTAAAATCCTCTACACCTGAAGTGAGGAAGAAATATTTCAGTCTAGAATGAGCAAAGGAGTTTTAAAACTACCCTTTCAGATCAGTGTGAATCCTAATTTCATTATTATTTAAAAGTAAATGTTATTTTTACAGTATCAATAGCTATGCAGAGAAGGAGCAATGACTAGCAGCATTTCTATTTCATGTTATAAGAAAAAGCCAGGGTATGAAATTTACAATCTGTGATGATGGTTCTCTGATTTTTGGGCCAGGAGAAACTCAGGAAAGCATTAGTTTTACATCATAAAATTAACCTTTAGTTAATGAAGAGCTCTAGATAATTATCATAATGTTTCTCTTTTATAAGCATTGTTTCTTTGAGTCATTTTTGGTGATACTCTACAAAACAGTGTGTCATTATTGATAGGATAAACAGAATAACCCATTTAAAGAAATCCAGATAGCCTAGTACTGATTGCAGGCAAAGCACTTGAATAATTGACACCAGATTTCATTAATAAAGAATTTAGAAATAAAGAAGAGGAGTAATTTCCAACCAATATGAATTGTAAGGGGTCTTGACAAACAAGTTTGACATCTTCAGGTGTGACAGAAGAATTATAATCTCAGTCAAGAAGGTCAATTGATTTGCTTTTACATGGTCCTGTATTCTGACAAAGAAACCAGAGTGATGCAAAGGCTAAATGTCACATTAAAAGAAATTTTTAAAACTGACTGATAGATCTCAAAAAGTAATTAGAAAACCATCAGTTATTTGATATTATTCTGGTGAGGTCATTCTTACATTAATTCTGTTATTCTAATCATATTCTTGTTAATGGCATGAGGTTTATAGAAGACAGAGAGACCGGGAGAGTGGTAATAAAGGAAAATACAGGCTCATGCAGATCAATTGCTAAGAAGGCTGAAAGTATAATTATCCAGGGTAGCACAGCAAAATATAATACTGTATATGAAAGACAATTTATAGGGCCTAGCCATGCAGGATCAGAACTGGAAAAGGTTGCTAGATCAGGAGCAAGAGAGGCAACTGAACATGAGCTTCCAGTCTGCTGCTGTTGTTCAGAGATGTTAATATAATCCTTAGATTTATCAACAGAAAAGATTAAGCAAGAGTACATGGGAGTCTGTTCTGTCTGCTTTTGGCACGGGTGCAACCATTTCTGGGATAAAATGGTGTCTGTAAATCGGGGATTTAAAATGAAAAAAAATCCTTGAGAGGAAGTCACACAAAGAGCTGCAGGAATAATTAAAACCGATCTTAAAATGAAAGATTCAAGGTACAAAAACCCCTGATGTACCAAATCACTTTCTGTAAGTGTGCTTTATAGAACAGTTTCCCAGGCTAACGAACAAATGTATAAGAAGGTCCAAGAGCTAGAAAGAGTCAGATAGAAGTCTTGTTTTAAGTTGATTATAATGATCTTAATTAAATGTGCCAATCAATTTTCAGATGCCAGGGTTTTGAGCCATCACTGAGTAGTTTGATAATGAACATTTTGCCAAGATTATATTCTCTGGTACTGCAGGAGGCTTTTATCTGTTTTGTGCAGAGCAAAGTAGATGTTCACGGAGGTTTTGTAATCTGAAAATCTGTATTACAGCTGATATCAGCCCTTTAACCTTTCAAATCTCACAGATATTACTCCTATGTAGGGTAACACAAAGCTGATAGGCTTGTAAATGTTGAGTGAGCATGTACAAAATTTAGCTGAATTGGAATTGGTTTTTAGCTCTGGTGAAAATAAGTCGCTAGAAATAGTCTTTATTTTTCCTTCATGCCACGTAATATTTTGGAGCTGAGAGAGGCTTCATCTTAACAAGTAGGGTACCTGAGCAGCAGTTTATTGACCTTCTAGAATAATCAGGATAAGGACCATGAACCTACAGCCTGTTATCATGAAAGATGTAAAAATTATGAGATATTGTGCATTAGCTACTGTTTGTTCACTGATAATTCAGTGGTATCTGAGAACTCTACTCTAGGTCCCTCTACTTCATTTGGAGAATTCCAATCTTATTACCAGCATTCCAGTATGAAAGGAAGGAAGGTAGATTTTAGGAATTCATTTTTACTATAACATTATCTTAAGATGTATGTAGATGGATGGGGGGTGTTTTTCAAAGATTCTAGTCTTCTATATATGTCTGTAAATTTGCCCTTATGGACTAAATTTCCTATATGCTTATTTATTCTAAGTGCTGAGAGTAAAAATGCTAAACTAATTAAAGCAAAAAAGAGTAGCCTACTGGCCTAGCAGTCTGAGGGAGAAACAGTATGGAATGACTATTAACTTTGCTGGAGACTTTTAATTTTCAGTATCACCTTTCAGCTTCAGAAAAGCAGTAGCCTGTTCTGCAGTGCTCCTGGACTGAGCTCAACAGTGTGTTGGAATTAAGTAGTGACTAAGCTAAGAGAGCACAGTTAGTGAGGAGAAGCCAGATTCATAGAATCATAGAATATTTTGGTTGGAAGGGACCTTAGAATATGATTTGGTTTCAACTCTCCTGCCATGGGCAGGGACACCTTCCACTAGACCAGGTTGCCCAGAGCCCCATCCAGCCTGGTCTTGCAGATTTTCAGGGATGAGGCAGCTGCAGCTTCTCTGGGCAACCTGTGCCAATGCCTCACCACCATCACAATAAAGAATTTATTCATAATATTTAATCTAAAATATTTCTCTTCTAGTTTAAATCCATTCCCTCTTTTCCTAATTAATGTACTTCTTCTTATCCCAGATGCTTCTGAATGTTGAGAGACTTTTGAATAGATTCTAGACTTGCACTGGGGAATTATTTTATTTCAGTACGAAACTGCAACTGTTTTTTAGTCATTCTGACAAATGGTTTTGTAATGCTTTGAAAGTAAGTCTGCCTTAGATCATCCATAAAAGTTCTAAAATATATTTGTTAAGGAATATAAAGAGAAAAAAACCTCTCTCTCTCATGAAAAGAGAATGATAAAACATGGTTTTGGAATGTAAAAAAGTGAATCTATTAACATTTATTGAGCACTTTTGTTAGATTACCTGAAAGTGCTGTATAAAATTGTGCTGTGTTTTTTCCAGGTTTCCGGTGATAATGCATTAAGAGCACAGATACAGAAGGGAAGATTTTCAGTTCTTCCTTCTATGTGTCTAAATCAAAGCTATTTCTCATACCTGAATGCAACATCAGCTTTAACTTGGATTGAGAACTTTAAACTACTTTGTTTGCAGCAAAGCTTGTAACAGCTGTTTTAGTTATCAAATTCATGTTTCGTGTTTTCTGTGAATGTTACATCCTTAAGAATGTCTTTGAGTATCATCTGTGCAAAATTAGTTATAGGAACAGTCTTGATTATCTAAATATCCCCATTTCTGGCATTACACTTGACAAATATCAGCACATACTTTTTATGCCACACATATAAGTGTGTTTCTGTGTGTACTTACTCTCTGTTCAAAAATCAAAGTTTGAAATTATTCCAGAACTCATAAGAGTCACAGTTTTATCAAGGTGAAATCCTGCATAAAGCACAATGACAAAGTCACCTGTAATTTATGAGAGATAAATCACCCCTCTTTCACAGAGGATGAGGCTCCTTCACATTACCTTACATTTACCACAGTGTGAAGTGTTCACAGAGACACATGACTACAAACCAGTACTGTTGTTTCTAACTGGTCATTAGCAGCCTCTAGCCCTAGTTTCATCTTGGACTCTCCTGTCCCACCTTGAACATGAGTTGATTGGAGATTTTCTTGGATTTGAGTGAAAAATAGGATTGAATTTCACAAAACACTATTGTAGTGTACATTCATGAATACACTTTTTTTTGCCTGATACGTGTCCATGTGCTGCCCTAGGACAGGTAACAAGCCCAGGCACAAGTGTTTTACTAAATTGTAATTTTTTTTTTCATTTGGCAGGTAAAGGTTTTTAAACATGCATTGTTTGGCCTGGTTTTTACCTGAATGTTGCCCAGTAATTCTACTTGTATCTTTTTGTTCAAGTCTCATGGTTTTGTTCACCTAATATCCATTTAGTAAGGGCTGTAAATACCATGATGTTCAAAAACAGATCAGTATCTGCTGGATCCTAAAAAAAAACCTCTGAGCAAGAACTTTAGGATAAATTTAATGGATATTCCTAATGCAATGGAATTACAAGCCTAGTCTTTTATTTCCTGGCACTACATTTTAGGAAAATAACTTTCTTTCTTCCCCAAATGGAAACTAATCATATGGCTGTATCTTGAACTACGTAAATGTCTAACTTACAAGAAGCTGAAAGGGTGAATTTAAGCAGGACTGCAGGTTTTCTACTACAGCTTCTTTAGTGCACCTGTTCTAGTCACTCTAGGACTGTTCAAACTAATTTTGGCTTTTGCTATTTTAAGCCCTTGCAGGACACTAAAGCCTTACTTGTGGTATTGGTCTTAAAGCATTAAATGCTTATTTCATAGGTGTCTAAAAACCAGGTGGTAGTTCATTGCATAATAACTGTGTGCTCCATAAATGTTGTTAGATCATTTTTTAGTGTATCGGGAAATCCTGGTTTGGGTTGAAAGGTTTGGTTATCAGAAGGTAAAACACAATGCACATAGCAGGCCAAAGAATATGAGCTTTACTTCTTTGTATAAAGAGATATCTCTATGATATTTTTTTATCATAAAGAGTTACCATATTTTTCTGTGATCTTCATGTGAACTCAACAGCCCAGTTCTTAAGGTGTCACTTGCTTCTGTCTTTGTAGACAAGACTTCTTGATTCAGAGCATAGCTCCTGGGGTTTTTAGCCTAATTTATCTAATGTTACTGTGGTGAGATTGTTATACCTAACCTGACTGACAGATGCATCCAAAGTCCTCTCCTTCCCCTCCAACAAGCTTAATTACCTGAGACTGTGCACTAATGATACCGAGCTGCCATTAGAGCTGCAGTCCCAATTTGGCAATCAGCAAAAATCTGTCTTGCGGTTACCAAGGTGCTGTTCCATGATGTATTTCAGGTAATTAACAAGTTCTTGGCTCCTGTGAAGACACCGTAGGTTCCAATTTTTTTTTTTTCAGTTGCAGTAAATCAATGTGATTTTCGTAGATGTTCTTTTCAAATATGCAAAGTACTAGATGGCCAAATCCCGAAAAATTTTAATGGTACTTGGAAATGATCTTCACAGCTCCTTGCAATTCCTGGTGCAGTATAAATATACAGTGCAGTGTAACTGTAAAATCTTGAGGTGGGATTCCAGCCTTTAAAGGAGCCATTGACCTGATTTGAATCACATGGGCAGTCCCTATTAGAGTTGTAGGATTATGGAACCATTGAATGTTTGGGTTGGAAGGGACATTTAAAGACCATCTGGTTCCAACCCCTGTGCCATGGGCAGAGACACCTTCCACTAGACCAGGTTGCTCAAAACCCCATCCAACACTTACAGTCATGGGGCATCCACAGCTTCTCTAGGCAACCTGTTCCAGTGCCTAACACCAGAAAGAAAGATGTTGAACCCACATCTGAGTGGAAATTAACAGTGTAATCAAATCACACTTCTGCAGAGAGCAAGGCAGTGGTAACCATATCTGGAGCTGTGCTTTCCTTTTATGCCTGTTCTCTGTCCCTGAGTGTCTCGTATGCTTTGGCACATGGTGAGTCACTTCCACTTAGTGGAAGTGGAAGGAACATGGTTCCAGTTCTGTTCTGTGCCCTGGTGGTTGAAACATACCACTGGTAAGTGGGAGCTTGTTATTCAGAATCACTTTGACTAAGGTGTCATAAAACCTGGTCTTCATTTTCCTAGTGAATATTTTATACATTCTGCCATTAAGCAAAATGTGGGTGCTACTGCCAATACCATTACCCCTATGGCATCATTTAGTTGGCATTCTGATAATCTCAATCATTGTTTGAACTTGAAAATGTGCTTCTCAGCATGTGAACAGACACCTCTGAGTTGGTGCAAAGGGAACTTGGTGGCTGTTATGGATAGAGGTGCTCATGAGGTTTAGACTCACCAGAGATTTAAGCAGTGCCTAACATAACGTATTTTGTGACTTAGTCGAAAAGTTAGCAGCCCACATCTGGCCTGCTATCTGAACTAGAAGATGTGGTCTTTAATGAGACAGTTTCAGGAGAGCATGTGATATAGTAATGACACAAGTACTATTCCATAGCTTCCCAGTTACACTCTTGCAGCAAATTACTCATAGCAAGTTCTTTCTTACACCTTAGCATTACAGAAATTACATAGCTGATGTTAGCATAATGTTGTCATGAAGCATAATAAACTTCTCCAAGGCATGCCTCATGTGAAAAGTGAAAACGATCTATCATTTCTCATTCCATATATACCTTCCTATGAAAGCCAGTGATTCTTGTGTAACTCAGAAGATAGTTTCCTGCACAGATTTTCTGGTGGGCTTTGTGATTTGTGATTTAGGAAAGTATTGGCTAAATGAAAAGTTTCTCTGTTTCTGCTTACAGTGCAACTGTAAAATAAGAGTATAAAAATCTTTGTAAAATTATGTTATAGTAAACCAAATATGTTAAGGGTGGAAGAGAACTGAGAATTTTTCACCTGTTGGGACATTTTTTTCAATTTGACCATTAGAAAGCATACATTTTTTTTATTAAATATGCAAAATTGCTAAAAAGAATTAAAAACTGTTCTCTGGCTTCGCAGAAATACTAAAATTGTATAATGGTTTAAATTTTCTAACCAATTTTAGCTCTAGCTAGGAATGGAAGGAGTCTTTTGACTTTTCATTTCTTCAGTACATAGCTTTTTTTAAGACAAGTGTCTGAGTAAATCAAAACAAGTTTAATTTTGCAGCTGTAAAATGCATTTTAATCTGTAATGGGAACAGGTCTGTTAGTGCAACGGTAAGTAAATTTTCTATTTGGGTTATCAAAAATGTGTATTATTTCCATAAAACATCTTTCTTGTGTCTGTTTTGAAATGGGCTGGAAGTGGAAAAGGAACCCTCTGTAAGAATGAAGAGCAGCACCCTGTCTTCCCTAAAGTGGTTTACATTCTTTGTTTTGCTTTATTTTAAGCTGACATTGTTTTTGTGTTGATGGGTTTGTTTTCATTTGTTTATGAAGTTGTATTTGTCATGTGGCTTAATCTCAGTGTGATTAAGAATAGTGGAGTAATATACTCTCACCTCTATTTATCCAGCTCGTTTCACACCGATGATATTTATCTCACCTGAATATCAAGGGTAGTGTCTGTGTTTCAGCTGCAGGGTCTGTTTCCTTCAGAGCAAGGTCAAAGCATGTAGAAATTGTGAAGTCGGGTCTCGTTCATTGCTGTGCATATGTGGGGGGGTTGCATTAATTCTGATATCTTTATTTTCTTTTCAGGGCCCTAACTCAGTCATGATCGCCCTGGTAATGCTGTTGAATATTGGTTTAGCCATTCTTTTTGTCCATTTTCTAACTTGATTGGAATTAGGAAAGGTAAGAAAGGTCTTGTTTTCATATAAAATTACCATATACACCCCACCTTAAATGATAAAGATTTAATTTCTTCACATACTTTTAATATTCCCCACTTTAATTTTAGCTATGCCTGAATGTGATTCAACATAGTTATTTAATATTGTAACTGTTTTGACCCTTCAGTGAAGTCATGACTACTAGTGGTGTTAGCCCACAGTTCTCTGCAGTTGTGTCATCAGCCTTTTAAATGGCACCTGTCATACTCAGACACAGGGAAGGAGGCTTGGAATTAGGATGGGACGCAAGAGAGATGAAACTTGGAAAATTCAGCCAGGGGCCCAGATCAGTGTCTCTGCTGGTGGCTCGTGGCTTTGGGGTCCTCTGAAAGCTGAAGCAAGCAGCCATGTTGGAAAACAAACAAAATAATCTGCTGAAGCAGCCCCGCCAGTGAAGTGCGTTGGCTTCTCCATCTGTTCCAGCAGAGTGTAACTAAACTGGAAATGCACGGAGCTGCACTTTTTGTTGATGGAAGTTAACAGCTGCCTTACTATTTTACCGTCTGATGTTTTTAGTGGGGAGATGGGAAAACGACTGCCAGAGGAATGTGGTCAGAGGATTCTGTTGCTGTGGAAGTGATTCCAGCGTTCACTCCTATCTCATTAGAAGAAATAGTTAGCAACATCAGTCACCAGTCTTATTCCATTACCTGCTGCTTTTAACATCTCCTGCAGTGTTCTGGGAGATCGAATTTCATTTGCCTGTGCATGATTCTGTTCATTTGTTGTTTATGAAATTTGATGTATAGCCATAAGTAGTGTTTAGTCCAACCTGGAAAAAGCTACCAGTTCTGCCTAGCAGCAGAAGCAGAAAATCAAATGTATTTTCCAAGTCCAGAGATAAAATTATTAAATTCTGTTTCTTAAACCTGGAGAGTCATTTTGCATTGAGTTTCAGTAAATAATACACTGTTACTGCAAAAGTTAAAGATACTGCTATCTTCCTTAAAATGCTCAAATACTTATGCCAATACCAAGCAAAATTTTTCATAATAAAAGAAGAGAATCTTCCATTGGTACAAACACATTGTAAACAAGAGATAGAATATCAAAATAAGCCAAGAAAGGTGAGATACAGGGTGTGCACGTTGACTTTTTTTTTCTTTTTTTTCTTAATTCTGGTGCTGTGGTAATTGGTGATTTGAATTATTATGTTGCAACACTGAGGTATTTTGACAGCAGTTAAAGTTTTGTCTGGATGCACATTAATGCAAATGACAGTAAAGCTCACTAATGCTCATAATAAATCATAACTTTAAAATGCTAGATTTGTGTTGAATACATTCAGGTAGAGCATTTTAAAAAGTTAAGTGATTGTTTATTGATTTGATGCCTTCAGTGTCTTTAAAGTCCATTTATAATTTTACCTCAGCATTAAAAAAGCCTCAAAATTTTTCATTTGGCAAGTTTGTCTTAAGTAGTTTCATAGCCCTTTGTTCAAACGATGTGATCACATTTCTTTTTATGTGCCATTATACTGTAATTATTGTACCCTATATTAATCAAATGCATGCTTATTTATTGAAGATATGTGGTGTGATCATTTGGCAAGCAGACATTTTAATTTAAAGCTGCAAAAAAGCAAAGGGCTTGTATTACGGTTTATTTTACCTCTGTTAGAAAGTCTTTCATACAGTATAGTTTTTGAACCTGTTTGTAAACTTTCTAAGTTTTTGCATGGTTTAATGGGCAACATTCTTACAAAATACACTAGCTATTTT
The DNA here is from genome assembly GCA_013389925.1 of Aegithalos caudatus. Lineage (NCBI taxonomy): Eukaryota > Metazoa > Chordata > Aves > Passeriformes > Aegithalidae > Aegithalos > Aegithalos caudatus. The sequence continues at coordinate 134,958 of WEIU01007849.1, read as the reverse complement.
TTGATGCAGCGTAGTAAAGTACCGTAGGTATGGACTGAATGTTGTGCAGCGAAGCAGCTCCGAGCAGGGCAGTAACACCGTGGTGTTTTTTACAGAAGTATGTTGAGAATCCTGTGTTTTGACCAGTGTGGATAAAGAAGAAAGCAGAAAGAGAGCAAATGAAAATAAAACTTGTATATTTATTTTTAAAAAAAACAAAAGTTTAAATTGTGTTTTAAATTTAGGAAAATAATTTTTAAATAAGAACAAAATTTTAAAAGTTACTGTGTAAGCCTGGAATTAATGGATGAAATGTTCCATCCCACTGTTAAATCACCCCGTCTCCTTAGATGGAGAGGTAATTTTGTAACTGACATATTTAATTCCTATTAAATGTTTATTTAAAATACTTTATCCTCTGGAAATAATGGGTAACAAAGCTTATGAAAAATGTTTATAAATTTAAGTAAGCATGTTAGTACCATTTATAAATATGTATGATTTATAAGCTTTTTTAAAACAAAGCTCAAACAAATTGTTGGTATTTTTCTAAAATGTGCACAGTTGTATTTTACATGAAAGGCTATTTATAATTGGTTGTTATACTGTACACTACATTTTGGACAGCACAATTAAGCCTGCCAATGTACTTAAAAATGTCATTTTGTCTATTTAAAGTTTCTTGCTGTCAAAGAATGAACTCTTTATCTATGAGTTTCTCTATTTATAATTCTTGACCCAAAATGTACAATGTACAGTTTTCACAACTGTATTTGCTCTAATAAAAATAAGTTGGTTATTAATAGAGTTTCAGACTACTTTTTCCTGTTTATGAATTACTTTGTTCACTCTTTGGAAGAAATTTTTTCTAACTAATCCAAAAAACAGGAGTGAAGCAGGAAAATGGGTGAAATTCTAATCCCTTTGAAATAATTGTGAGTTGCTGTTTTCAACAAAAGTGATTCTGGGAAACAATTTAAAATAAATTAAAAAAAAAACAAAAACCTCAAGCTTCCCTTTGTGTCTTCTTTTATCTTCTGATACAGGATTTTGTGTCTTCATAAATTTAGAATCTTAAATTGCACTCCCAATTCAAGATGGTTTGATGAATTTTGTTTTAATTGGTGAGTGACTGGTCCATTAACAGCTGCTCTTGTAGGGGAATTGATTTTTTTGGGGCTTCATTGCTCCTCGGGATCTTCAAAGGTTCAAAATTAACATGAAGTTTGTGAGAAAATATTTACACAGAGAAAATTTGCCATTACAACTGTCCTAAAACCACCATATTTGCTGAACTACTCAATCTGCTGAAAATTTCATTTTCTATGATTCTAGTTCATACCAGTAGCCAACTGTACTGAAATCCTAATGTTTAGTTGAAGAGCAGAGTAATTTTATTAGTAGTCTGTATTTAATGGAAATATATTTTTAAGAAATAGTCATTACTCTCTTGTTCTTTAAAATAATCCTATGAGCATGAAGCTTACCTTTAAGAATTTTTATTTTCTGCACAATACCTGCTCCCTGAAGAAAATCTTTGCTTCTTTAAGGAGAGAAAAATGCATTCTCCAGAAAAATCAACAGAAATAACTTTAATACCAAAAAGCTTTTAAGTCAACTTCAGTGAGATGATTCTTCTCTGACATTTGTGATCCACAGTGTATATGTTCAGAAGTTAAAGTGTCCATGAACTATTTCTTAGGGTGTATGAATGTGATAATATACTCAGGCAAATAAAAACATGAACAGCAACAAGCAAAAGATGTGCACAAAGTAAAAGACAAAAGTTCTCGTAATTTTCAAGTCATTTCCCATCTGAGATGTTTTTACCAGAGGTTTATATTCCAAATGGTGTTACGTGGCCATGCGTCTGTTGTGCCTAAAGGAAAAATATTCCATGGACACGCAGTACAACCTAATGCTTCAAGATCTGCTCCAGCATGAAAAATTTCACCCCACTTCCAGCAAGGAAAGCTTTTCTCAGGCCAAGTAGTTCCTCCTGGCACAGTTGTGTGTTTGCCCACAGGTGCCAGAAAGCAGTGAGCTCTCTCACCCTTGAATCTCAGGCCTGGTTTCTTGGACAGCTCCATTTATCCGGTTAAACCATCTGTACGGTGTACACAGACAGCAAGGGAACAAGGGTCAGGTGCCGTAGGCTGAACAAAAAAAGAGAATCATCTGTCATAGCTTTTAAGGCCTTTCTTTACTTAGTGTGTATATATATATATGTATGTATGTATGTATGTTAGTTTGCCTTTCCATCAGAAAAGAAATAAGGAACATGAAGAGCAGGGAATTGTTGGCATTCGCTTTCTAGAAGGAGGGGTTCACTTTGAAAGCAAAAATTTTGAGACATATGGCTACAACTTGACTTTCACATACAGACGTATGTTAAAAAATCATAAATACAGCCTAGTGCTAACTTTAAAAGAAGTAAACACCTGCTTATGAGAGTTAAATTTAAAAAGCTTGAAATAGTTATTTACATAACTTTTAATGATGTTGTGTGATTACACACTAAATTCTCTGTGAAGACACACAGTATGAAAAGATTCTGACAATAACATAGATGCAAGGATAAAAGCCTGGAGAATTCAGCACATGCTGAGCCTCACTAACATTCTTAGTTATTAATAAAACATGATTGTGAATTGTATCTGAATGGTTTTACTCATAGCTCATTTGAACTGTTTAGTCAGGGGAGACGGTTCTACAGGCCATTCTCCTATGGAAATGTAATTCAGTAAACAAAGCAAATTAAGAGAAGGGAGATTAAATAAGCCTTTCAAATGAAGTAGTCTTCTCATTCTCTCATTTAATATTCAAAGAAACAGCCAAAAGTAGAAATTATGTTAAGTCTGAGCAAGAAGCTGTGTATGCCAGCATGCTATAGCTGAGCCATCTACAGTACCTGTCTCCATTTTTTTACTCCACACAGAAACTGCAAACTAATCTCCCACCCTTGTAGAAGGTAAATAGAATTTCCATACTCAACATCTTTAAGAAAAAAGTCTCTAATGTCTATGGCTATAAACTAGAAGGAAAGAAGCCACTTTATCTGAACAGTATATGTTTTGACCATGGCTGGAACAGCAGAACAAATACCTCACACCCCTAAAACCAATAGAAAAAAGGAGCTGTTAGGAGAATTTGATAACAGTCTCTCATATTTCTTCCTTTTATTTGCTACAAAGGGAATGGGGGGGCAGAACAGGGAACAGCTTTTTTTAACCAGATAATCTAAATTTCATCATGTCAGTATGTGCTTGCTTCAGCTAATGCTTTTCGCAATCCCTTGGGACTGGTTATCTAGGAGATTTTAGGTGCAAACTGGCAGTATATTGAATGTCATTTCTTCAAGAGAGTTTTGAATTTTTCTCAGTAATGAAAAGAAAACAGGATTTCCCTTACCACCAGCAAAAGTGGGTTTGGTGGTACTTGGGCTGTATTATCACTCCTTCTCTAATTATCTTCTGTCCTTCACTGCCCACCCACCTCCCAGTTCTGACAAATTCAACTTAAATCAGTTAAATTGTGGACACTGATCCAAGATTTTAGCTGCTCACTCCAAAAGCTTGTGTTTTCAGTGGGCCACTTGTCCAGTGTTTTTAGCTCTCTGTGGCTGTGGAGCCTGTGTCTCCTGCAGTTTGCCCCAGTTCCAGCTGCACATGTCATATCACAGGTTTCATTGGGTCCATTCTCTGCATACTGTCAATGCTGGTTTATGCAACTGTATTATAATTTCAAATCTCTCATTGTCTTCAGTGTCAGGACAGTGATTTAAATACAGTGTGTGGGAACTGAAAAGAAAAAACTGAAAGTGATGCCATACACAGAGATTTCTGATGGCTCTTCAGAATTCGTAGAAACCAAGGTAATGCTGACATTATTAGGGAAAAAAGCTAGTATCAGCTGGGTTAGGAACTCCTCTACAAATTCCAGCACTAAGATTAGGAAAAAGATTGGCCATGCAGCTGAAGCTGATTCTCAAATCAAGGAGTCTGAGGGTTGTGATCTACTGGGACGGAGCTGTAGGATGACTTCTGGACCTGATATCCAACAATTTTGTCCAACAATCCACCACGTGGATTGTTGGACAAAATAAAATGCATTCTGTGTTGGAAATCTGGAGTTGTTCTCCTGCCTGAGCTTACATATGTCTTCCTCCATATCTTATACTGATCAGTCAGGCAGCTCTGTGGAAGTTGGGTCACATACATTTAGACAAGGACAAGATTTTACATTCGTAAGTGCTTTCAGTACCATTTAAGTAAAGAGCAGTGAATGATAGGTGAATCATAGGCTTTGAGACACGGGCTTTGAATTCTGCTTTTTTAATGTTGGTTTCTTCAAACTGGAAGAAAATACAGAATACAGTCAAAGAGTAGAATTTCAGGTGTTGCCTTTCACAATAATAGGTATGTTAATCCATGATAGGACCTGAATTCCTTTGAGATCATACATTAATTTAAGAGATGTGTCTTTCTCATCTTTACAGTCTGGTTCACTGAATAGCAGCTTGACAGAGACACTGTATTAGACCACAAAACACAGATACTGACCAAGAGTTTCAAGAATGGCTGTCTATATTTGTATTTCTTTACCTACACCAAATGATCTAAATTTTTTAATTTCCCAACTTCTGAATGTGCATGGTTAGTATTCAGAGACATTTCGGAAAGGAGATAAGGGGCAAGTCAGATATTACACTGAAAACTGCAGTCTATGAAAATGTTAAACCTGGCCTGCAAAGTATGCCAAAGGTTGAAGGCATTTATATCTGGGTTTTTACTCAGACATTGGAGCTACAGGCTCTTATTTTGGGATTTCAGTGAGAATCCAAATCTGGATCTGATTCCAAAGGCATACAAGTTAAATACTTGAATCAGGAGTGCTGTTAAGGAAGGGGCTGGAGGGCGAGGGAGTTACTTAAAATCAGGCTGCTTAACTCTGGGTTAATTAAACCATTACACTCTGTACTTCTGGAACAGTGTCATTAACTTCATTTAACGTAGCAATTTTACTGTATTCAGGACATGTTCCACAGAATACCTCAGAAAGTATCATCATTCAAGGTAATGGTGCTTAATTACTCACACAGTTTTAGCTGCAAAGTACTTCTATCACGTAACACCACCAAGTCTTCAAAAATACTGTAAACTGCCTTCCATTTAATTATGACAGCTCAGTTCTAGATTTTGTTTAGGCCACTGATGAGAAAGTCACTGAAGGATGGGATCGGCTACCATGGAAACAGTGAAGACAGAAGAGCACCAGCAGCATTTTACAGGGGCTAGGACTAAAAAAGACATTCTGCATAGAGAAGTTATTTGAAAGACATTTACATCACAGCGGATGGCTTCCATGCATTCCTGCCATTCCAAGACAACACATTCCTGGCATAGGCTGCAACAAGCCTCCACATGCACCAAGGATACACAGCAGAACAGGCATTGTCAGAAAGATTGGAAATAAATCTTTAGGAACAAGTCGGTACAGACGTTGAAGTCTAAAGCAGAAGAAAGAGGAAGGCATGGGAGAAAGGAAGAAAGGGGAAAGGAGAAGCTGTGAGGAACCTATATGTGTTAAAAGGGAGGGAAAGAGATTGCTTATAGAGAGAAAAAACTAAGGAAATAGACAATAGTGGACCCAGAAAAAAGTGGCATTTGTTAGAGAGGAATATGAATGGGATAGAAGACTCAGAAGTCACCATCCTCAGCACTCAAACAGCTGCTCTAGAAAGCTGCTTTCCAAGCCCACGGGGATTAAGAGAAAAACAGATGGACTTAAATTGCATGAAAATTGCCACCCAAGTTAGGCATAAAGAAAAATTTCTAATTGTAAGAATAATATCTTTGAATTAGATTGCCACAGGAATGAGAATATTTAATGTTTCCACTGAACAACATTACAGATTGAAAGATTGCTGAATGTCCATTAATGGCCTATTTTCTCTGATTGTGTGATAATTATCATGGTATGTGAAAATTAGACAGAGGTGTGGTGGGAAGGAACTGGGGGACAAGATAATGAGTTCTTTACTTACAGAAGAAACTTAAATGAGAGAGTAGTGCAGGAATAAAGTAGGAGGATGTTTGGACAAGGCAGATGAGAGGAACGAGAAAACGTGAGCTGTAGAGAGTGAAGTGTTGGGCTTGACAGAAGGCACACAAGAGTGAAGGGAATGAATGGGCAAAACCCACAAATGCAGGGTTGCAATGCAGGAAGGAATACAGATAAGTGGGCTGGGAAGCCTTAGGCAGTCCTGCAAGAACAGCACACTGAAGCACACCAAAGACAAATTTGGAGGCAAAGACAACTTTGAAGACAAAGACATAAAGCAACACCAAGGAGGCATCAGGTGTTCAGCAACACCACAGGTGTCCACCTTGGTCATTTTCTCAGCTGAAGATACTGAGTGGACTTTGATACAATTTTTAAATTGTGGGAATAATTGAAGTTATCAGGAGGCCTCCTTTTAATAATTAAATGTTCAGGGAAACATCTGTGTCCAAAATCTGCAAAAAACAACAGCTTGCTGTTACAGCAGGCTGGCTTGAGTTCCACTGAAAAGTTAGTTATGCAGACATGGTAGCAGTGCATTTTATTAACTCCTTGTGTAAAATTTCTCGAAGAAGAATACTTTATATAATGGGAGTTTCCTGCTGTTCATAAAGATAAACCAAACAACCAAGCAAAAAATTTAACCACTGCCTAATCATACTAGCTCCCTATTTGAACTGAACCCTAATGCAAATTTGCAGGTTTGTCTCTGAACATCTCAGACTACAGAAATGTTGTTGGTATTTACAGTGATTCGCTGCTGTACCAAATGTTGCATATGCTCTATAGACTGTGGTGTTGTGAGTCACACAAATTACGTAACATTTGGAAATACATTCAGTCATCCTCTTGCTACAGAAATATTGCTAACAGATTCTCCACTCTCTTTTATCTCTACAGTCTTTATCACCCTTGTTAAATGTTATTTTCATGCAGCTTCCTCTAGGGGAGATGACTCAGCGAGAGAGTAAACTATAATGCTCCATTGACACCAGTGGCCATATGTGCTGGTAATCAGGTGCTGCCATCCCCTGCTTGACACAGCTAGCAGTTGCATTGGGGTTTAATTGTATCCAGAGTGCTATTCCATACCACATGCTAGTTCAATGTAACCAGGAACGTAACCAGTGAAAGGCACGATCAGTAATGCAGCCCTCCTTCCAAACAAATAACAGTTCTCTGAAGCATCAGCGTTGCCTCCTGACCACACACCTTTGGGCCTGTCTGCTGCCTGACCATGCTGAGAGGACAGATGGGCTTTTCCCTAAACGTGAACAAATGTAGGATCAAGGACAGCTTTTAGCCACAGAGCCATTCTAGTAAACCAGACTTCACTGCATCTCCTCTGATTTACCTGAGTGCTCATCAGTTTATGCCAGGTCCTCAGAAGGCTGGCTGGGCAACTGCACACCTTTGAGGATTTAGGGCTTCATCCAAGCCCCACTCCTTTCATGGAAGGTGGGGTCAGGTGGCAGGGGGTTGGAGTTTGTTGGGGTTTTTGTACACACGCACGTGCATGCACTTGTTGTCTGGCAACAAGAAAAACAATACTTCTACTGTTTTCTGCCAGTAATTGGTCATTTCTCCACGTCAAGCAGCCTGAAGGCAGCAGAGACATTTCAGAAACTCAGTGTGGACATGTGAACTTCATCCTTTACCCTGGAGGCTGAGCACTTCTGTAGTCCATTGCTGCCAGATAGGTAAAAATACAGGATTCATAGAGCATATAGAGAGCTGTAAAGTCTATCATTAATGCTTCTGGCCACTTGTACAAACTTATTTTTGAATTGTTTTAAGCATCAGGGCAGTTTCTTTGGTTGCATGAATTGCAGGTCTTTAGTGATTGGCATAAAAAACGTCAATCACAGGCTTTAGCTGCCAGAAATAGGGACTGCTAAGTGTTCAGATAGGTGAGATGTCATCTTGTGAAGAAAAAAAGCAGAAAGAAAAATATTTTCAATTCACCTTATGACTAGTAGCTAATTGGCTGACATTTCAAAACCCTGTGTTCACACATCTCACATTCTTCACACTAAATGAGAGAGACTGAAAACACTGAAGAAAATGTATTTTCAGGCATAGGAAGAAGCATCACTTGAATTTATTTTGGATGGAAATGAAAAGTGCTTTTTGGTCATATTTATGAGCCAGAGAAGCTCAAAGCCCATTTGTGTACAGTGGTATTATGTACACAGGGGCCAAGCCTGCATCTCAAAGGCCGGCGAGACGGGCTGCACATAAACACCCTACTGAGGGCACCCTCTGTGTGGGCACAAGGCTTCTTTCAGTTCCCTCTTTGGATGGCATTCCAGCTGCCAGCCAGCTGTAGGTGCAAGCTTTAGGGCAGAGGACTGCTAATGTGACCTAGGGCTGGAAAGCTGGAGCACCCTGGGCTGAGGCAGAGGCCTCCTGACACCCCCACTTGCCCCACCAGCACTGGGTCTGGAGCACTCCCTGTCCTGGAGAGGGCAGTGGTGAATGATGGTGCCACAGGAGACCTGCACACATGCCTGGCTCCTACAGCCCCCCAGAGCGTGGTGCTTCAGCGTGCCATTAATGGTTTGAATGTCACAGCAGGAACCAGTTGATGCATCTAGGCACCTACGGGGTATTTTCAGTATTCCAGATATGCCTCTGTCAAAGCCCTGTTGAACTACTGTGAAAATACCGGTGGCAGAGTAAAATAAATTGGAAGGAGAGCATAAAAAGTTGCCACTTACAAGACAAAAACAGAAACAAGAGGCGCTTCCATCCTTACAGTTCGTGCACGTGACTCGGGAATAAGGCTGGCAGCCAAAACTGCCCGATTGTGCCTATCAAGTGTCCCTGTCTTGGGAGGGAATGTCCTGAGGAGCTGGCTGGCCACTGACATTTGGAAAATGAATGAATTGTACTTGCCAGGTGCTTGAGAGCAACATTTGGCATGAAATAGCTGGCATGACATGAGTTTGCAGGCAGTGTTTTATTTCCTATTCTTCTAGACCTTCCCATTGTATCAAGGGACTAAAGAGGAACCTGTTTCAGAGGGCATCTGATATTCCAAGGGGATGGTTACAGATATATTTGCAATATATTAATTTTATTAAGATGTTTGAATAGAGTAGGATTGCATATGGGATATTGTCCTAAATAATAACAGCAGTGGAGACCTGAAATGGATCTGGAATGCTCACTGTGGAGACACTGGGAAAATCTGGGAAAAGTCAAGGTAGGAAAATGTGAAAATAACTGTTATTTCCAGAATTTATGAAAAAGGTGAACAAATTTTGCAGACGCTGTTTGCTTTAACTAGGAACAGGGTAAGCCCTGTTCTCTGCCACCCTTAATTTTTCCCTTTTGGGGTTTGGGCTTTTTTTTTTTTTAATGCCATTCCAACTAACTTTAATACCATAGCAGAGGTAATGGAAGTCAAGCATAGATAAGATCTGATAGAGCAGTCTATCACACGTTGCTCCAGAGCAACCTTTGAATCCTTAATGATCTGTGTGTCTTAAGGAAGACACTTTGTTCCTGGAAGCCACAGGTGCTGCTCATGGCACATCTACAGTAGAAAGACCATTTTAATCTACCTTGGTTGCATTACTCAAGTCACATAAGGTAGAAAGTTAATATACTAATTCAGTGGTAATGGTGACTAATCTGTATCTTTCATAAACTGTAGAAAATTCAATGGCAAATAAGAAAGTTACTGTATAGCTGCAGAGGAGCTCTTGTAAGCTGATTTGCTTTCTTACAAGAAAAATTACTTGGTCCTGAAACGATTTTGACTGGCAATTTTAGATGAATGGTGCAAATAGAAAAGCAAGGCCAGAAACATGAGCTACCTGTTTCCTCCTGACATGCTAAAATCTGCCTGTCTCACCTGAGTTTTTCCATATTCTTCAGAGATTCACACAATTTGGCCCTTTGGCCTTTAAAAGAAAGGGAAATTGGCAATCCAAATGGTAACATTTTAATAATTAATATGTATGAGTTTTGATTTTCCTTTTTAATACTGAGAACCAAATTTCAGTCACGACATGGGTGAAAAATGTGTTGCACTGTCACAGTTCCAAAGAGAGGCAGCAGAAGGATTCAATAGTGAACAATTCAGCCCAGGAAACTTCAAAGGTCTAAATTGTCATCCTGCTTTCAAATTAGTGATTTAAAAATCACAAATGGTAGTATTAACCTTAGCCTTTCCTTCTTCTCCCTCTGTCTCACCAGTAAATCTCTGATATTTACTGAAGTGTCTGTCTGCTGTTTGTTTAAGGACAGAGAGATGCTGCACATTGTTTCTCTTTGGCTTCACATACACAATTCTTGTCAGGACTGTATGATTTCAAAATGAGTACCACCCACTGGAAAAGTTCAGGCAGACCAACACATTAGGTGATTTGCCTTCTCCCACTAGCAATTTACTGTTTTCACCAGGAGAAATAGGAAATTTAGGAAGCTTTTATACCATGTAAACAACATCAGAATATCACAAGCGCATAAATAATTACTTGGAATCTAATAAAAAGATAGGTGATCATTTAGTACATTAATTTAATTGCATTAAGGATGCAATTAACATCTGCTTAATTATAGAATTACTGTTACAAGTGAATAGCTAAACATTCATCCAAATGAAGGAATGCTTTTCAGGAGGAAGGGACATTTGCAGGACAATCTTCAGCTTCTACTCAATCAAGATGAAGTGATGGAACAAAATTAATCTATCTTTTATTTAATTTTTATCACCTTTGTAAAATAAATCCTTAATAAATCTGCATCTAAACATCCAGCAAAATTTAAGCAAAGCTTTACAGAACCCAGGACTCTGGGCATACCACAGAATTTTTAGGTTTGGAAGGGATATCTAGAGGTCATCTAGTCTAACCCCCTGCCAAGGCAAGGTTATCTAAAACAGGTGGCACAAAAACACCTCCAGGTGGGTTTTGAATGTCTTCCGACACAGAGATTCCACAATCTCCCTGAGCAGCCTGTTCCAGTGCTCTGCCACCCTCAATGTAAAGAAGTTCTCCCTCATGTTGAGGTTGAATCTGTTATGTTTTAGTTTATGGCCATTGCTCCTCATCCTGTCGCTTGTTGTACTGAGGAGCCCATACACTGTGGTAAATTTTGGGATGTGCATCCTTGACATAGAAACTGAAGCCTTTCTGCTAACAAATTTGAGACAGCATTTGCAAAGGGACTTGCACTTCACCAAAAGGAGTGAGATGCAAGCTTTTACGTGACCTGTGCCTGACCTGCAGTAATTGGTAGTCAAGGTGCAATACTGCAGCAGCACCTCAAAGCACTGGAGTTTGTGCAGCATATCCCACACTCAGGAGCAATCTCTGCTTGCAGCTGCCATCCTTGGCACTTTAAATCACTTTGTGAGCCCTGCCACCTGCCCTGAAGCTGAGCCAAGAGGCTTCTGCTTTCAGCACTCAGCACAGTAGCAGAACAAGCCCACCCAAGCAATGGAACCAAAGGGTTCCACAATCTCCACGGAGGGAAGGGGGAACAATGGGCAGCTTTGGCCAGCATTGTCAGAGGCCAGCTAAGACCAGCAGCTGTGACAGCAACCAAAACTGCATGAAATCCCTGCCCAAAAGGTCTCACACCACAATTACTCTGCCTCCTACGAGGGGTTGTCCCTGCCATCCATGGCAGTCAAAGGGGAGACCCCATCTCACACACACACACACACACACACACACACACACAGCTGTGCTTCAGCCTTTAAATGGAGACTTCATGCTGAGACTCCCTCCAGCTGAGACAAGCTAAAGCTATCAAAACCATACTTCAGATCCTTCACTTTAGTCACTCATAGGGCATGCTGACCAGAGCTCCCTGCCAGCATGGCCAGAGGGCACTGGGGATGTCTGCTCCGTGGTTACATTCACAGATCCTTGTGCACTTCCATGGTTGTGGTGCTGAGACTTTCAAGTTTATTTCATCTGGCCAGTGCTCATCTATTTTCCGCAGTATTTTAAAACTGCCTGGCATTAGAATTCTTGCTATTTATAGTTTTATGTGCAACTTAATATTTACTTCATCCCCCAATAGGGGTGCTTATTGTAAATGTCAGCAGATTATGTACTATGGCAAATTAATTAGTTATGTAATTATTCTCTTTTCAGGGAGGAGACACTGTTAATACTTGTTGGATTACTTGAGCGTTATGAACCCTTTGAAGTTCTTCAGCATTTTTGAATATTTAGTTCAGGACACACAGCTTTAAAGCAACATTGCAAATAATATCCCAGAGCTCAGGCGTAAAGAGAATTATTTTGTTTAACTCAGGTATTAATGGTACTTTGTCTCAAATGAACATTTCAGTTGTGCTAAATTACAATGGAATTCCAGTTGAAGCATATAAGATGGGAACATTTAATTAATTTATTGATGAGTGTTATTATGGTGACTATCTGCTATGTTGATAAGACTGAAATAAAGTATTACCTGCAGTTACCAACCTGCTAAACAACAGTAATTTTTTCACCTTGTGCTCTAAAATAAATTTTAAAAAGAGAAGGATGAATACTGAAATAAAGAAATCCACATTGTTTTGTACTTTAACTCCCTTTGATGGTTTTAGAGTATAGTTACTTTTATTTATTTGAACAGAACAAATACATATGCAAACTAATGATTGTTAGAAAATGCATAACTTATAAAAGGGTGCAGTTCCCTTGAAATATGACTATAGGCTACCTTCTCAAAACCAGCACCACAATTTTAAAAAATTATTAAACACTACCAACAAAACCTGAGTGCTTTCTAAGTTGGCATACACACAATGGTACAGAGTGTTGAGGGGGTTTTATATTTGACAATGGAGAGACCTCACTGACAATTTTGTCACTTGGAGGCCCTGCTAAGCAGCTGTAGAGCATGTGTGCACCGCAGTAGTAGCGGCAAGTTCTCTAGGATGGGACAAGATGGGACCGACTCGGTGCTTTTATTTTGCACAGTGTATACTTCACTTGTAGAGCTGACAAGTAAATAATGTGTGTTTCTTTATTGTCATCACTTAACATCTATTAGGAGATGCAGAGTTTTTTCTTTCCAATGTAATTTTACTTTAGATTTAAATTTACTTTAAATTTAGAAAATTTACTTTATTAATTTGACTCTCAACTTTCCAGTTGAGAAACAAAGGATCCGTGTTTTTGTCACCAGACTGCCAGTCTACCCTACTTGTAAAAACACCTCAAGATCAATAAGGATGGGCAGCTGTCAGGAAAGAGCCCCAAACTGCAAAGCCAGGCTGAGCTGGAGAAAACACATCTGAAGGTTCTGTCCCCAGTGGCGTGGCTGGGGCAGGCCTCAGGCCCAGCCTAAAAAACACGCAAGCAGGAAATCAGGGAAACAGATGGAGCTGTGAGACAGGGAGAGGGCAGGGTGTAAATCTGGTGAGCTAAGCAAACGGGCACCATTGTTCCCAAACCCAAGAAGTTCTTCTGCCGGAAAGATTACAGATTGAAATTAACATCCAAGCTCTTTGGTGTCCTGAAATTACTGCACTCAGGGGTCCCATTGAGGGATCTGGAAGCACAGCTTCCCTTCTTAGAAATAATGGAGTCAGGAGGGTATTTTTGCCATTAGATTTATCTGTCTGGAAAAAAATACTTAGCATATACAAAACACCCTACAGGAGGTCCAGGCTGGGGCCAGCTGTGTCTCCTTGGTGGATCCCCTGCCTGCAGCTTCCCAGGTGCTGTACCGCGAACATCCAGCTCGGAAAACACTCTGCTCCCATTTGAGGATTTGTTTGATTTTAATTCAGCTCTTCTGTGGACTTAGAAGGACCAGGAAGATTATCTTCTAGCTGAGGCCCTCCGGGATAACACAGTTTCCATACCAGAGCTGTAACTTCACTGCTTGTTGGTTCTGCTGGTTCAGAGTCATTGCTGCACAGAGTTACATCAGCATCAAGACAGCTATAGTAGGAAGCAAAAAAATTATTGGCAATGTCTGGTTGCATACTGGCTTGCATATATTCAGCAAACTAGCTGTCTAGTACTGGGAATAATTAGTGAATTTAAATCACTATTTCAATTATCATAACTTCATTGATACTCTTTGTTAACTTCAAGGCATCCTGAGGGTCAGGCACAGTGTAGCGCTGTTCAGGAAAATGAACAAACCACAGGCAGCTCTGTTAAGCCAATTTTTCATCTCAAGGTTATTAAAGACTTCAGAGAAGTGGCATCCCCATTACTGAGATGAGAAATTGGATCATCAGCTGATCTGGATGATGTGATTGGACATGGTCTCTTCTTCTCATAGCAAGTCTGCATTTAGCTATAAAAAGCGAATCCTAAGAGATCTTCAAAATAACAATAAAAAGCTTTAGAGTCTGTAAGAGCACTATAAGTACTTGGATAAGTTTATCATTCTAAAAAGAAAGGGCCAAGTTTATCATTCTAAGACCAAATCATGTGTTCTACATTCTGGATTTTTAAGTATACCTGAATAGGTTTGAGTAGTCCTGCCAACAACTATACAAGTGTTAAAGTACAAGCTCTTTCTGGTGTCTCTGACTTATATGGTACTGACAAAATTTAAAATGAGATATGCAAAAACCATGTATACATATGTATCAGCAGGGAGGAAGCAGATAACTCATGCTGCTAGCAGAAGAGGGAAAGGATATCAGCCCGTTTTAAATATAATATTTAGCAAATTGTTTGTCGTGAAAGCAAAAATTGCAAAGAACCACTTTGCAATAGAATTGCAAAGAACCAGTTTCCAACAGCTGCATACATTTTCAGTCCCGTCAAGACTTACAAAATCATTCCTCTTGATTGTATGGACAGTAATTGACATCCTAAGACCAGAGGAATGTAAAAACTTATAATTTTGACCATTTCATCAAGCATATATTTACATTTAAGTTACCATCTATTTGATCTCCTCCTAAATGAGCGTCAGCTAATCAATCTGAACATGATTTCAAAAGTCTTCAGTGTCATCTCAAAAACTACAATCTCTCTACACATTTAATTATTTTAGAAGTCACATGTATTGGTCTGAAGTAAATAAAAGAACTGCTATATGAATAAAATAGAAAATTTTAATTGTAGCCATAGAAGTAACTGGGTCCTAAGTGAACTCTCCCTGATTATATGGTTCACCCATGGCAGATGGTATTGTCACAAAGAATTATGAGTTTTGTAGTTTGAACTCTCCTGCAAATCACTCTAGGATGGAACATAATTAGACTTCCAGCCAGCACAGGTGCATTTACCCTCAACTCCCACTTACAAACATGGAGATTAGTGCTGGGAACCCAGGACAGGTTCAGCTGAAAGCTACTATCTCTAAGCTCATCAAAGTGCTGCCATCAGGGTGCCTCACAGAAAATCAGTTTTTGAAGGATCTCTTGAAGTTCAAGAGGTTCATGCCCATTTCTCGCAGCTACAACCTCACTGCACCAGCAGCACCTACACTGCTTCCAGGCGTCTGCTCAGCCTGGTCCCAAACCTCCCCAGGGACACAAATTCCCCTACTTCTTTTGGCAGGCTGTGCAGAAAGTCCACATGGAAAAAAAAATGTTTGTAATGTCTAAAGTCATTAATGTTCACACATTTCAGATGAGATTGCTTTAAATTCACTGGAATGAGCGCTCAAGGTGAGTGAGCTTCAGAATACTCCTGACCAGTCCAAGATGAAAGTTTGTTTAAATACATGCTCTTAAGCAGGCCTGTGCTAAAGATAGGCTAAAAAGCTCTGTCTTATGATGATGCTTTTCAGCAGGTCCAGTGAGCAGGAGGTTCTTATTAAAATGTCACTTGTCCTACCTCTTCTGTACCTTGTGATAGAGCCTCTGATAAAGGAATCTTGCAAACCACTGATCAAGATTTATTCTGGGCTTGTGATTTGAGAATTTTACTTTCCTCCAAGGTGTTCAACTTCTGAACATTTTCTTTCTATATTCCTCCTACATAATGCAAAAATCAAGCTACTTAATTAAATATTTCAGACCTCCATGTCTTACTTTGCATGAAATTAATGAAAGGACTGCTTAGGAAGAAAGGGGAACAGATGCTGAAGATAAAATATCTCAATCATTCCAAGCTGAAGTCTGGCAGTTGTCATCAATATAGATCTCATGACGCTGCTCCCAAAAATGGAGAATACACATGTTAGCCAAAATTTTTTCTGTACGTAACAGTACTGTTATTCTTGCAGAAGTTTTGACTTAATGTGATATTTGGTACTTTCTGACAAAGATTGTTACGTAGGATGCTGTGAGCTTTCAATCTGTTGATGCATTACTTTTTGGAAGTGGGTGTATTTTAGTGATGAGTGTAAGGGATAGACAAACAGAGGCAGAAATCTGAATAAATCCATCTCATAATTGGGTACTGCTGCATGCCCAGTGGGGAGTCTTTTTGTACCCCTGAATCACAGGCATGTTCTTCCCACAAAATGTGGCATGTTGGTTAAATCTGCTTAAATGTTGTTAAAATGTGGCATTGTTTTTAAACCCAGCCAGCAACTAAGCCTCACACTGCCACTTGTTCACACCCCCACCAGTGGGATCAGGGAGAGGATCAGTAGAGTAAAAGTAGAAAACATCTTGTGGGTTGAGATGAAGACAGTTTAATAGGTAAAGCAAAAGCCTCGCACACAAGCAAAGAAAAACAAGGAATTAATTTACGTCTTCCCACGGGCAGGCAGGTGTTCAACCACCTCCAGGAAAGCAGAGCTCCATCACACATAAGGGTGACTTGGGAAGACAAATGCCATCACTCCCAGTATCTCTCTTTCCTCCCTTCTTCCCCCGTCTCTTTATGCTGAGCATGATGCCATATGGTCTGGAAGATCCCTTTGGTTTGTTAGGGTCAGCTGTTCTGGCTGTGCCCTCTCCCAGTCTCCTTGCTGCTGGGATGGGGCAAGGAGCAGAAAAGGCATTGGCTCTGTGTAAGCCCTGCTCAGCAATAACAAAAACATCCTTGTGTTATCAACACTGTTTCCAGCACAAATCTAAAACAGCCCCAAACCAGATACTGTGAAGAAAATTAACTCTACCTCAGCCAAAACCGGCTGTATCTCTTTATAACTGTCCTGGAATAAAATGTGCAGTCCTTGTTCAACAACACACCTGGGGACACAAGCAGTTAATCATCAAACATCCACAAGGAATCAGAATCCTGGTATTGCCAGGCTTTGAAAGTTGTGTTGCTGAGCCAAATTAACAATCTGAGTTGGGCAGCACATGAACATGCTCTGGCTTTAGAGCACTGTGATCAGAGCTGCAGATCACTTCAGGGCTCAGGGATGTTGGCTCCTGTGGGGGTTTGTAGGATCATATAATGGGATTTTCACAGCTCTCATGAGATAACCCAAAGGTAATATCCACCAAACAAAAAGGAATAGAGAATGAATGTTTTTTGGGAAAGTAAATCAATGTCAGATTGATTTCCCAGTGCATAACTGCGAGCTTCCTATGGAAGTCTATATTACTGGCTTTCTGGAAGCTAACAGGAATGGGAACTTTTCCTCAAATTCCAGAAGGCACAATCTCTGAGACATAGCACAATGTGTTTATCTTTGAATCCCAAAAACTAGAGAAGAGAAGGGACCAGCTTTATTTTAGGCTTGGGGGAAAATATGAGGAATTAGGGGGAAAAGCAGTACCTAACTTCTCAAGCTCTGGTCAGCTGCCTGCAACACCACACCCCAAGCAGCTGAGGCCAAGTGAGGCATCAGTTGTCCTTCCACAGACACCTCAGAGGAGAAGAGAGAGGATTCTCCATCAGGCATTCTAAGAATTCAAATCACATTTTTCTGGATGCAGTGAAACATTCTCTGGATGCATGTTTGTACTTAAATGCACCTAATCTCTCTAAAAATATCCATCCACAGTGAAATATAAGCCATGGTTTTCTCCTGACTGCAGAAGTTGAAAAAACTACAGCATTTAGAATCACAGAATCACAGAATCACAAAATATGCTGAGTTGGAAGGGACCATCAGGATCATGGAGTCCAACTCCTGGCCCCACGCAGGACACCTCAAGAGTCACACCATGTGCTTGAGAGCATTGTCCAAACACTTTTTGGACTCTGTCAGGTTTGGTGCTTGACCACTTTCCTGAGGAGCCCGTTCCAGTGCCCAAACACCCCCTGGTGAAGAACCTTTTCCTAATATCCAATCCTCCCCCAGCTCAGCTTCATGCCCTTTCATCAAGCCCTGTCACTGGTAACGATAGTGAAGAGATTGGTACTTGAGGATGCAAATCCTCATCTTTAATTACTATTGTAGGCACCTTTTTCTGGAGTTAAATATGAACTTTTAGAAGTTTGTAGCAGAACACCTTGTCCTTGGGAGCTACCTGAGCCTTGCCTAGAGAAGTCCAGCTGTCAAACCACACATCAGCCTCTCAGGCTTTGGGCTCCTGCTTTCTTTTTACACTACTTATATGTCAACCATCCAGCTGTCAAATCTCATTTTCCTACTGCAAGTCTTGGGATATTTCATATTCACAGCTATTTCATTTGTATCTGCTAGGACCAGACAGTGAGACTTAACTTCTGAAGCCTCTCAATTGCACTTTTTTTATTAAAAAAAAAA
>WEIU01007849.1:48433-116320 GCA_013389925.1 Aegithalos caudatus | reverse complement strand
AAAAAAAAAAAAAAGTGTTGCTCTCCTGTGGTTACAAAGAAAAGACAGAAAGTATGGTACTTTAAAGCTCAAAATCCAGAAATAAAAAGAGAACCAGAACTGTAGTCTATTTCAAAATATCATTATTTAAATGTTCTGATTCATGCATTTTGAATGTTTAGGGCTGGCAACACTATAATGTAAATACAGACTTTTAGCTCACAAGCTGTAAATCTAAAAGGAAACCAGTTTAATCAGCTTAAGGAACATTTAATATGTTTCTTTAAAAAATGTGGAAACAGTGTCTCAGTTCATATTTTGCTGTCAGACTAGCTCTGACATAAACAACAAGGAGGATACCCTAAGTTCAGCTTTTGCTTCTTTATGCAATATGCTCATGTCTCATAACTTCTTACCAATAATTAAAATGCCAAATATTGTATTTATTTCCTTATCCCACTGCTTTCTTGATTTTGAAGCTGAAGTAGAACACCCATGGATGTCAGTAAGACCAGCAAAAACCAAAATGGTTTTACAACTGGGCTCAAGTGTTTAAATTCATTCTTTTCCTTTTTTTTTTTTTTTTTTTAAAGAGGGCTGCAATCTGCCTTGAGAAAGATTAGTGATCCAGACACTAAAAGGCCCTACCTCTTTATCCCCAAAAGAGACATTATTGCCTGTAACACAATTTTCCCAAGCATTGAACTAAATTTGTATTTATTCTGGAGATTTCAGAGTCAATATGCTTACAAAATCAGATTTTTAATAACATTTCAAAGGACTTTATTTTGGTTTTCTCGCTTCAGAGCTTGTGAGCTTCAGAATGCACAAATGTCCTGTTCTTTATCAGCATCCCCAGCACTATAAAACAGAGTTCTGCAGCTTAGCAATAACAGTAATGAAAACAAGCCTGTCTCTCAATAGTGATTCCAGGACCCTTGATAATCTGTGTGTCTTTTGCATCACCACTGAGTCCTGAGCAGGCATTCTGCAAGATCACAGCAGCTTCCCAAAATCTCTTTCTAGTAGAGTATGCAAGTTTGATGCATGGAAATAATTGAACATCCTTTTTCCCATATGCATATTTTGTCCTTGTCAGCACTGAATATCATTTGCCTTTCTTGACATGTTACTGTGAGGTCTGGAGATCTCACTGTGGCTCTTCACAATCAAATCTTTTAGAATATTCTGGATAGTTATGTATGTTTTGTGAAAACTTTCACTGTTATTCACTCTATTTTCTTGTAAATATAACAAGATCGTAGTGATGTTCCACTGGTTAGTAGCCTTCACTGTTTAAACTGGTTGTGTACATAATCTCTGCATCCCAATTCTTACAAATTCCTTTAAAATAAACTGCTAAAGTTGTGGTGCTCTCTTTGGTCTGCCTGTCAATTTCCCAAATCCATGGTAACTGGTATACTGGGTTTCCATGGCAGGGTTTTGTTGAGGGTGGGGTTGAGCCACAGGGATGGCTGCTGTGAAAAGCTGCCAGAAGCTTTCCCAGTATCTGGCAGAGCCAAGGCCAGCTGGCTCCAGGATAGATCTGCTGCCAGCCAAGCTTGAGCCCACCAGCAACTGTGTTAGTGCCACTGGGATACAAACTGAAGGTGAGGAAAAAGCTATTGCACAGAAGCAGCTGCAGCAAGAGAAGAGAGAACACGTGAGAGGAGCAGCAGCTCTGCAGACACCAAGGTCAGTGCAGAAGGAGGGGGAGGAGGTGCTCCAGGCACAGAGCTGGGATTCCCCTGCAGCCCATGGTACAGCCCATGTGAAGCAGCTGTGCCCCTGCAGCCCATGAAGGATCACAGTGGAGCAGAGATGCTCCTGCAGCTCATGAAAGATTCCACACTGGAGCAGGTGGATGCCTGACAGGAGGCTGTGACCCCGTGGGAAGCCCACTGTGGAGCAGGGTCCTGACAGGACCTGTGGCCCCACGAAGAGAGCAGTCCACTCAGAAATAGTTTTGCTAATGGGACTTGTCCCTGCATGGGAAGGAGACATGCTGCAGAAATTGTTGGAGGACTGTCTCCTTTGGGAGGAACCCCACACTGTAGCAGAGGGAGAGTGAGGAGTCCTCCTTAAGGAGAGGCAGAGACAACATGGGATGAATTGTGTCTGAAACCTCCATTCCCCATCCCCCTGCAACACTGGGGGAGACACTGTAGAGGTTTTGTAAGAAAAGTTAAGCCTGTGAAGGAGGAGTCAAGGTGTTTTAAGATTTGGATTTATTTCTCAGTTTCCTACTCTAGTTTCATTGGAAATAAATTAATTCCCATATGTTGAGTGTTTTGCCCATTTCAGTGGTTAGTGAGTGATCTCTCCCTGTCCTGATCTTGACATTTTCATTTTCTCTCCCCTGCCCAGCTGAGGAGGGGAGTGAAAGAGTGGCTGTGGTGGCCACATGCTGTCAGGCCATGGTCAACCCACTACAACTGGTGAAATTGTGAAACTGAGAAGAGCATACGGCCAGAAAACAGATGGAGGTGTTGCTTAAAATTTCAGGATTTTTCCTGTTCACAAAAAAATACTTTCCTAATCTGTCTCACTTATGTGCATGAACTAGCAAATACTTCTGTTTAGATATTATCACTAGTATACAGAGTTTGCAAAGAGATGTGAGACAGCTCTCCCTGTATTTATCACAAGATTTAAAGAGAAAAATGTTGGAATTTCCTTTACCACAGGGCTCATAACCTTACCAAGTCCAAGATCTCACTGAGTATATGTGGGTTTTTTAACTTGCTGTCCACAGAGAGCTCAAAGACTGCTGCCAAGCAGTCTGAAAGGTTTATTTGCAGTAGTGTTTACTCTATGGATCCTGAAGTCAACACTGGGAAATTTCAAGGGGATACAAACCTAAATACTATAGATCTATGTACAGCCCCTTGTACAGAATAAATCAGAAGACAGGCAGAATAAAGGCCCAGGGTTTCTATTTACCCCTAGAATAATTAGAGGTAGCACTGAGCAGATAGGTTTAATGTAGATAAGGAGAAACCTGTGGACTGCATTCTGCTGAAGACTCAGTTCTGGTGTTGCAGTGCTTGAGCTGTCAGGAGCAGCACCAGAGACAAGTAAACCCACATGAGGGGTAGAGCTCTGCAGCAACTGGCAGAAGCTCAGAAGGTCAGTAATAGAGGAGATGTCACTCTTCCAATCTCCCTCTCACTACTTTCCCAGTCCCTCATTTCCTGGGTTCTCCTGCAGCCTGGAAGTCTTGTTTTTCAAGGCAGCACAGAGGGACCCAGCACACAGAGACTCAGGGGGCTCCTCTCTTGGAATAACTATTCCTGAGCTTCAGCTGCTGCCTGATACCTCTGCTGGGCCCTTACCTAGTCTGTTTGTTCACCAGCATCCTGCCTGTCAACCACTGGAAACCAAACAAAGAAGAAAAACAACTCTAAAGAAAAAAGCTGAGATGGAGAGGACTAAGATTTTTTTTTTTTTTTTTTTTTTGTCTGAGGTAGGATAACTATTCTTCACCAACTGTTCTTTATAATCCATGAAAAATATAAAGTGGCATGTAAGATGCAAAGGATTTCTAAAGTAACATTATGAGAAAGTACACTTCATTTATGCTGTGTCAGTTGGAACTGGAGCTCCTGAGCTGTGAAAGCAAGAAAACCCAACCTCTAATTACTAGATGCTGCCTCTGCCACAAGAAATACCATGTGTTAAAAAAAATAATTGATGGTTTTGTCATTCATGTAAGTTAAGTCTTCATCCAGTTGATGAATCAATTAAGTTGTCTCTTGACTTCCCAAGCTTGTCAGTTGAGCAAAAACATGCTTGGCTTCTCCCCTGTTCATAGTAGGGGCTTGCATATATTTTTTTGTTTCAGTATGAGGACATTTATAATGCCTGGAGACACATGTTGTAGGAAGAAGACTATACTTTGCAGTTCACTTGCTCCAGTGGAATTTGATTCCATCATATGAATCAGAGAACTGGAAATCATTGATGAACTGTGTTAAAGTAACATTCTAACAAGCACATTTCTGTGTAAAAAAAAAAAAAAAATAATAAGCCAATGCTCTCTAGTTAGGTTTAGGATATAGGAGAAAATGTGTTTCTGAGAATTGAGCACTATAGGGTTGACAAGAAAAACAAAAACCCTTCGAAAGAGAAGAAAAATTGACCTTTCAGTCACTACTGAATGTTACCACTCTTTTACAAAGTAAACACTAATTTAACAGTTATCAGAAGGTTTAGCTCATGGCCCACCAATCACAAAAACCTATCCATGATCCTGACCTGTGTGACATGGGACAGGCACAGAGCAAGCAGGAAAGCAGTGACTGGGGAGGCCAGAGCAGGTCCCAGGCACCTCTGTGTGCAAGAGCCTACCCCTCCTCTCCAGCCCTGGCAGGACAAGTGCCCCATGTCCCTGTCCACCAGGCTGCTGGCTTGACCTCCTCAAAAGAGCTGGAGGACCAGTGGGTCCCCAAAATTTGATGACTCCCATCCACATGGGCTGACACCAAATTGAGTAGGTGCACAGAGAACACCTTGGGGGTCAAGACCCTTCTGTCCTTCAGCCCATTCTCTCAGCAGAGAGTCAAGCAGCCATTTGTCTTTATGATAGGATATTTCTACCAGAAGAGCTAATTGATGAGGACAAGAAGAGCTGAGCTGGTGTATATGTGCCTACTGATACCAGCCCAGGATCTGGCTTGCAGCATCTTGGCCTAATAGTTTCTATCAGTCAGTGAAGAGGAGCTTTTTGTACTCATCACTTCCCAGCATGAGAGAAGTAGTATTTAAACCAGTGCTGGTGTGCTGCTGGGCACTGGAGATGCCAAGAGCAGGAGGAACACTCCTCAGGGCAGTACAGCTTGGATAAAGTCCTGCTCACCCTACTGCCAGAGTGGCAGAGAATCTTAACTATTTTTTGGAATTGCTGTTTTCTAACAGTTGGAGGGAGATCCTAAATTATTTCATAAGGATACAAGGTACAACAGAATCCAGTGCCTTATATAGAATAAACAAAATACAGCCCGTTTTCTCTCCTCCTCCTGAATGCATGGATCACACTCCATGCAAATTAGAAATAAAGGGAGAACAAAGAATACATTCAATATCAAGTTTTGTGCATCAAAGTAACTCTATTTTAAGTTTTTTCCAAATATCAAAAGATGCCCATATGGCACAAAAACAACCTAAAAATGGTACAGAAAAAGGAGAATCATATTCACTGCAGCAAAATAATGGTAGCAGTTGAGAAACTAACAGATGTCTATGGCTCAGAATTCTGAAATTTGTTGCTCTGTCACAGTGACATTTACAGTATGGTAGCAATATTTCTATCATTTGATCAACTTGAATTACTTTTATTTTTAGCATTTGAAATGTATACAATCTTACCAAAACAGTTTTGATACATACCTGCTAAATACTTTTTTTAAAAAATTCCAAATTACATATATTTTTAAAAAGCACCAAAACCCCCAGTATATGTGATTCAAAAACACACTGTGAAACTTTTCTAGAAAGAAAATATAGGAAGCCAATGATTCATCACAGAGATGATGAGTCTGCCATAACAGCAGTATCATGGCAGGGTTGCCAAATCTCTGTATCTGAAGATTTTGGGCTCTCTTTTTTTTCTCCTAAGACACCAACTTTTCCACTGACAATTTCAGATACACATTTCTGAATAACACTGCTCATCTCTGCAGCCATTTAACAGAGAAAGAGTTTTAAAACACTTATATAAAATAGGTATTGCTATTCTTGTGTTTTAAACAATGAACTAATCAGCTATATACCTTTCTCTAGTCAAAACCATGAAATCTACAATCTTTTTTTTTCCAATTATTTATAAAGTCTGCTTTCAATGTGGTCACTAATATAGTAGGTCATCTTAAACAAAGCAAGCATTAGCTAGACCTGTTCAGTAATTGTAATTGCTGAATGACTTTTTAAGATGTCTGAAGAAGTCATCTTTTCACATACACAAATCATTCTAACCTAGACTATTCCATCTGTACTTTTGTCTCTTGGACTAGCTTCCCTCTAATCACATATTATTCCATTTTTCTGTCACTTCAGGCTTTCCAAATCATCAACTCAGCTTCTCTTGCAGAGATTAAGGCCTGTGGAGTTTGGGTTTGCTCACTTCATGCAAAAAACAGAGACTTCTCAACAGCAAAGGTATCAGAACATGACAAAGGATGTAAATCATCATTACACACTGAACTTACTTTTGCCATATCCATGCAGATCTGTTTCCAAAAGCACTGAATACCTCTCTCTTTCACCAATTTTACTGATGCTTATGAAAAAACTCTTTTTAAAACTAGACTATTTTTGAAGGAATTGTGGATATGAAGAGATGCTGGTTTGATTTATTGGAGAGTTGATATTGGTTTTGTATAACATTTTTCAAATAGCCACCATTTTGGCTGCAGATTTAGTTTGTATTGGCTTCTTCTTTGCATTCAAATAAATGCATTTGGATTACCAAATTCAAACTCCTTGATTTAAGAGCCATTTCAGCATGGCCTGAATTCCCAGACCCCTTCATTCACAGGTGTGTTCTTGAACAGAAGTAGAGGCAAACACAAAAGCAGTGGCAAACCAAGTTCCCTGGCAGAACAGTGGCACAAGGACACGGAGTTTCATATCTAACTCTTCTCCAATACTCCTCTTCACAGGCTGCTCCCAATTGCTGCCAAGCCCCAGGCAGTGTCAAACACCCCAGCTACAGCCAGGACATCACATTTTCCATCTAGCCACTAAATCTGACCTGGCAATAACCTGGTGTACCCACTTATCTTTCTCCATCCACCTGCTTTCTTCACAATGGGAATTGTTTGAACCTCAATTCCCCTTTTTGCACAAGGATTTGATGTCCATCATGCTGGGACTTTAAGAGGTGGTCAGTTTCCTATACAGACTTCATAAAGGCTTTTTCTAGGTACCTGCATGTTTATTACCAACCTGTTATAGACACCTAACAGAGACCTTTCAGAACCCCAGAGTTTTCCCACTCTGATGAAAAAACCCACACTGTGTAACTGTAACGTTAATGTTTTTATTAACTGTTCTTATTCATAATTATTCCTGCAAAGCCTTATTAAAAGGAGGATAAAATATTCTCTGCTGCTTCCTCCTCTTCTTCCTTAAGCTCACACATCTTTTTTTCCTCTAAGTTATGCTGGCAGGCTCATGAAAGGTCTGCTTTGCACTGCCATCAAAGCATCCTGATGCAGAAGGGAACCTGAGGTCACTCCCGCCTCCAAGAAGCGCCGCCAGCTTCCTGACCACTCACAGCAGGAATGGCATCACCCACAGTGACATATTATTGTTATTATCATCCTCTTACCACCATCATTTGCAGATTAAACTGTGAGCCTGGCCAGGGCTCTCGGTGTGTAAAACCTGGCTACTTTATTGCTCGTGCTCAAGTCCGGCTGATCCTGCTTCCCACCACCGCCAGTTCTGTGGGTTCTCACGGTGCCAGAGCAAGGATCCCCCTCCTTGGGACAGCATAATCACATCTGACAACCCGAGAAGAAAGAGTGGGCAGGGGAGAAAGCAAAGGGAAAGCTCTGTCTTCTCTTCCCAGCTGGCAAGATCAGGCATTCAGAACAAAACAGGACAAAGAGCCTGGAAACGGTGGGCAGCATCTGATGAAGAGGTTGTTAATTCAGAGGAAGGTAATACTGTTGGTAATGGTCTGTTTGTGGCATTATATGCTCTTTTAGAGAAAAAGAATAAAGAGAAAGAAAAAAAAAATGTCATAAGGGATATCAAGGGCCAGTCAGAGGAAAAGCTAGGGAAATACAGCAGTGGGATAAATAAATAGCCACCTGAGCAAACACAACACATGCAACAAGAGGGAGGTTACCCCTATTTCAGCCCCTTCCAGAAAGCAGTGTCACCTAAAGCTCCCTGTATGTCAGAATACAAATCTCTTCTGTCTGTACATTTGTTACTCAACTGCCTTAATTTCAAAAAGAAAATTTAAAAAAAAAATAGAAAACATAATTTTCAACCCTGATTTATGCCTTTGAAATATGCAGGAACTCTATCACAGAATTTTTCCATGCTCATTAGTGCCAGCACACATTTTCTCTTCCAGAGAGGGAATACTGAGAGCTCCTCCTGACCCAGGCTGCTTTCCACAGGCTCCCGTGAAACAACAGGAGGCGAAGGGCCCCCAGGCACTGCCATCCCCTTGCAAGGACTATCAGTTTGCATTAGTCACAACAAACCTCCTCCCATCACCCAGCTTTCTCAGGGTCCTCCGCTTAGGAACAGTTGCTGGGCTGAGGCTGCTCTGCTGTTATCTTTTTAGATTGCCAACAAAGGAAATTACAGGTGACTGACAGGCAGTACCACACTCTCTAGGGCTTGGGGGGTGGTTTGTAAGAGATTGTTTGTCCTTTGGAACAGCAGTCAGCAAGCTTTAACCCACAAATCCCAGACACATGGAGGGCAATTTCTAAACCTGAAAGGCAGGCATAAAAGCTTCATTATGAGAAGTGGAATAGTTTTCTAATTTCTAAGCTATTTCTTAAGAGTCTGCAGCTTAAAACTTCATGTCTGATACTTTAAAATTGACATTTTAAAAAACTGTGGGTGTTGGGTTGGTTTGGCCTTTTTTTTTTCTGCATTAAACAAAAAAAAAAAAAAAAAAAAAAAAAAAAAAAAAAGAGAAGGGGAAAGAGTAGTAAGAGAAACATCCATACATTTTCTAAGAGGTGCCTCTTCCAAAAGAAAATTTTGCTGCTTATATGGTCAAAAGCACTAATTTGGGCCATTTAAGATCTTCCCAGAGCACAGAGCTTCTTGAGCTGATTCTTGAGCACATCATCTTTGCCCACATTCTCAGGCCTGGGCTTCCTATTTTGTTTATTTCAAAGCCTGTTATTTCTAAGAGCAAAATTCTTTTGCTGGGGTGAATGCAGTCACACTGAGAGGGCTGGTCATATGTCAGCACATGTTAGTTAATACCCATTCCTGAAAATTCTAACTTAGACCAGATACTAACATTTGTTATTGATTGTATTTAAATTTAAAATAAAGAAAACTGTGCTATGTTATACATCAAGTTTTATTCTATCACTTATGAAGTGTTAGAATAAATCTTGATGTATAACCATGATATTATATCACTTATAAAGTGATCACCAGTAAAACCAAAACATGTTCCTAACAGTGGTTTAAGAAAAAGTACAGTGACAAGAAAGACAAAATGTGAAGTTTGTTTGAGGTGTGATTATTTTTTTGGTTTTTAACCAAAGAATGAGCACTAGGAAGATATCTCCTTCTCCAAGACAGAAATGGTCTTTCAGTCTATTCTGTGAGATGATCACCTTATCAGCTCCAAAGTTTGTATGTTTTTTGTATATGTGTCAAAGGAAATACCTTAAAATCCTATACAGTATTCTCATATTGATTCAAAGCACTTACATTTTGACAGGTTTGCATCTTGCCATGGACTGAAGAAGCCTGGACAACTACATTAATGATAGCCAGGAAAACACAAACAGCAGGAAAAAGCACAACAGGGACCCCACAAACAGCACTGGGCAAGGAGGAGATGTAGAGGCTGGGAAAAAAGGGGTTAAACTTGCCAAGTTCATAGTAATTTCTGTTGAGTAGAATCACTAAATGGTTTGGGTTGGAAAGGACCCTAAAGTTCATCCAATTCCAACCCCCCTGCCATGGCCAAGGACACCTTTCATAGATCAGATTGCTCAGATCCCCATCCAGCCTGGCCTTGAACACTCCCAGGGATGGGGCATCCACAACTTCTCTGGGCAACCTGTTCCAGTGCTTCACCAACTTCGCAGTAAAGAATTTCCTGCTACTATCTGTGCTGTTCTCCTTGGCTCTGTCACTGCACTGCCTGATAAAGGGTACCTCCACATATTTCCTGTAGGTCCTCTGTAAGTAATGGAAGGCTGCCACAGGGCTGCCCTGGAATATATATATTTATAAAGTACATATTTATATAAATATATATATAAAATATAAAGTAGTTATTTATTTGATAACATACTTTATAAAGTAGCTATTTATTAAAACAATTACCTTCACATAGCTAGCCAAGTCAGGAAATGGCACTGAGAAAAAGGCAGAGAAAAAGGAGGAGGAAGCACATTATCAAGCATTCTAGTCTCCATTTCACAATATTTGCAGCTTCAAGCAACTGAAGCCAACCTACAGATAGCACAGGAGGGCAAAATCTGATCAACAGAACTTTGGCAGCATCAAATCACCACCGACAGCTGTGGTTAACATTTGTTCCTGTGCCTACCTGAATGGTTATTTCAATTTGCAGCAGCAATAAGCTGCCTGGATTTGCAAGGTGCTTCTGTGTGCCCAGTGGTTTGGTTATGGTTTCCAGTCTGACAGACTTAACCTTCCCACAGCAGCCTCACTTCTGACAGTAGCTTTTGGCTGAGCTCTTAGAGACCATCCATGGACCACAGGCTGAGGCCTGGATCAGTCTCTAGACATGGAGAAGGATTGGATGGACATCTGTTAAGGAGTAGCAAAACCACATTTATTCCAATAGAATATTGCAAAATTGCTCATTACTGCCATGCAAATAGGCATGTTTCCTGCATTGATTTTAGTGGAAGAAGGCTTCAATTCCTACAAAATTAACATTTCTAGCTAAATGCGATTTTACCCAGTAATGATATCTGTTCCCAAAACTCCTTGTCCAAACAAATGGATTGTCATGACAAGAATGTGTCTGTTGGCCATCTCTCTCACAATTAATGAATCATTACTGTCCATATGACTCATGGTGCAGAGGGATCACATGAGCTGGGATTAATATGATCTATTTTGCCCTGTTTCCTACTTCTGTCATGTTACGTTACACTTGCTGTATTACCTTTATTTACACTCTAAGGATGATAAATTAAATTAATCAGGGCACTACAGTGACAACTCCTGAGGAAATACAGGCTGTTTTTATGTGAGTGGATGGTTTAACTGCTGGCTTAAATGTCATCCAAATTCTCCATTTTTTATTCTCTGGATGGGGAGTGTAAGAATATCGTGTAAAAAAAAATCACTGATATGGTCAGACCACAGCATGTGAAATTGTCTGCCTCTTTCTTCTCCTCCACCTGAAACCACTCATTTTCTTATTGTCCAGGCTGGGTGGAAACTCCCCTCCCAAGAGGTGTAGAGACCAGAAAGCCCAGTCCTGACCCAGAGCTGCAGCTCCTGGTCAATAACAGAAACAATACACTTACCCTCACAGGCCATCAAGAAATACACTTGTGATCACTTTGTATAAAAGTACCTTATTTTGTAAGCAGACAAAGCAGCTGCTTGCAGAGGGACAGCCAGAAGACCTTGACACAGTCATGCAGCTCTTGCAGCAGGAGCTTTGTGTCTCCTGTGCTCTGGGGGCACAGGGATATCCAGCCTTGCTTTTGAAATCCCTCACCCAG
The DNA here is from genome assembly GCA_013389925.1 of Aegithalos caudatus. NCBI lineage: Eukaryota > Metazoa > Chordata > Aves > Passeriformes > Aegithalidae > Aegithalos > Aegithalos caudatus. Next base: position 104,912 of record WEIU01007849.1, on the reverse strand, counting down.
ACCTCCACGTGCTCTGGGAGCTGTAGTATTGTAATACTGACAGTGGGAAAAACTGTGAGCTTGCACTTTGGAAGCTCACCTTACTGGCACTTTATTCCCTCTGTTACGCCAAGGGGGATGAATTTGCTGCATCCTTCATGAACATTCTCTTCCACCATCTCCAGCTGCAGAGTTGTTACCTGTTGCAGCAGCCCTCTTGTTAGAGGGTAGAAATGAGCTGAGACATATTTCTTGTTTATCACAGCCTGAAAAGGGTCCTGGTTTATTCCTCTTTACAGCTCAGCCAACCTGACTCCAACTATTCACTGACTCTGGCTGCAGCCTGCTCCTACTGTAGGTTTCCCTTGCAGCCTCTGACTGCTGGTTATTTCCTGACAAACTGTGACTGCATGTATTGGCTTTCAGACTGTGACTACAGGTTCCACCAACAGGCTCTAACTGCAGACCCAGACTGACCTCACGGCAGTGATTTTCTCAGCTCAGGATCCTTCTTCTGCATGATTTCCACTATCTAACCCACTCCCTTTTATCCCACTTATCTTTATTGGCTATAGCTTTGACTCATCAGGGGCAAGGCTGTATTGGGTAATTAGCACAGCTGTTACTAATCAGGGTCAAGGTCACCTGTATTCCCTTTCTCCTACAGTTACCAGCCTCCCCAGTTCCGTTACCATTACATTCTTTCTGCTCCAACAAAACTGGACAAACTGGCCAAAATTGGGAGTTTTTTCCATGCCTTGACTAAGTCTGTGATTGTGGAAGTCTAAGACCTCACTGAATTATATTGCTCAGCTCTTCATGAAACTTTCTCTACCTGTAGCTCAGTAACAATGATGGAAATGATCTCCTATTGCTCTTACAAGTTAATACAAAAGTAATTGCCTGTCTTCCTTGCAAAGCCATTTCTCTAAGACCCAGGGCTTGCACATCTTCATCAGGTCAATTTTTAACTCCTGTTAGCCACCTGAAAGGTCTGGACCTTAGAGAAATGGCTTTGCATTAAGACACTAGGTACCTAAACAGCTTATTTTCTAAGTGTGAAAATTTTCACTCAGCTAAGCAGGACAAACTGCAGCAAAAAGGACTTTGGTATCTGAGTCTCCTGTGGAGTTTTGTCAACTTTCCCCTCAGTGCAGTGCCTGCCTCTGAGACCCCCTGTGACAGAGCCCATGCACCCAGCACCCATCTCCCCCCAGCAAACCCATCTTCAGGGCACATCAGAGCCCATGGAACACCCAGGGTACAGGGGATCCTCTATTTCAGCACCTTCTGCACACATCCTCAAAAAGGGCCTCTGGCAGCCTGCTGCCACTCAGTCCTGCACTGCTTCTTTTTCACTCACAAAGCACCACTGACTGCAGTGTGGCTTCTCCTAGTCATTGGTAATAACTAGCTTTCAAAAACATGCACATGCAAAATACTGAGAGGTTGTGAAGGCTGTTTTACACTGATTCTGTCTTCAACTGGCCAGATTGAATTTAACCTTAAGGAGAAGGAGACCCAAGTAATCAAGGTCTCCTGGACAATGACCACTTCTGTGTAAGTTCTCACATGAGTCTGGTGTGACTCACTGTGGTCCAGGTGAGTTTGTGGATGTGTAAGTGTGGAAGGTGTGGACAGGCTGAGATGTCAGTCCTGGGTAACAGATGGCCTGCTCAGCTAGAGAGGGCATCTCAGTAAGACCATCATTTATTTTAGAAAGGGAAATTAGTATGACACACAATTAAATGACTACAGGAGGTAGCACCTCAGAGAGTCATATCAAGTAGCAAAAATGTCGTTAAAATATGCTGACCTCTCTAGCTAAGCCCATTTTGTCAGGACTGGACAGTGCATTTTCTGTCCCATTGCAGTTCCCACACAACAAACCCTGCCCTTGAGATATCCTATCCCCAGATCAATAACCACTGGCACCAGCTTGCTCTGGCTTCTCCAAAGCTGCTTTGCAGGAATCCATCCCTGATGCAGTAGCACATATTGTTGCCTTCGTTGCTTTCTCCCACCACATAAATCTGCACTGCCTTAATTATCTTCATCTGTGATATTAAGGGATGCATAAGAGGCCACCAAATTCCCTGGGCTTGGCAGCACCAGAGGGAGAAAGACATTCACCCTCTCAAGGTATGAGGCTCTCATGCATCTGATGAAGTCACAGAAATGAATGAGTTTCCTTTTCAGGAAGCTTTTCAAAAGCTCTCCTTTCTCTTGTTGTGCATCAACATCTCTTTTTCCTCTTTCTTTTCCTACAGGAAATAAACATTGCATCTCCTTTGGGTCACTTTTTGCTATTGCTCTGATTTCCCACTTCTATTTTATACTATGGGTATTCCTCAAACAAATAGCATGCCAAAGCTTTCCTAATTCACTTGGAACTGCATTTAAGCCCTTATTCTTCTATACACTGGAGATAACTTTCAAGCAAAAATCTAGCACTAAGTAGCTTGATTCTCTAAATCAACTGTTTGATAAATATAAATCTTAAATATACTTCTTTTTTTCTCCCGGAACAAGACAATAATTTATAAGATTATTTTTAGTCTTTTTTGAGTCTTGTTTTTTAGTCTGGATGCTTACCTGAATGTTCCAATCACTGTGGTTTTTTATCCTTATTGAAATAACATTTTCACTTTTAGATTTTTCCAGTGCATAATGTTTTATTTATAGGTTTACAGTTTTGTATTTATACAGATATATTTATGTTATCATTCATGTGCTCATTTTATAGTCAGCTTAATCTTTTTCATATATGCTTAAGTTCTTTGTTAACTTGAGATCAAAAAGGAAGAGCTTTCAATGCCTTGTCTGGGTTATGAAGACTAAGAAAAATCTCTTCCTAAATTATTATATTTTTTCACATCTTTGCAGGAACTTTGCAATATTTCAAACATTTTATTACCTGATTATAATTTTTTGTGCGTTTTAAAAGATACTTAAATATTATTGGAGCTTTGGGAATTATAAGACCAACTATGAAATAGTGAAGAACAGTGATATTTTAACTGCCACTTTAAATTGTTTCCAATTCACAGAATCAAATTTGCACCTGTAAATTAAAAAAAAAAAAAAATCTTTCTAATGTCAAAGATGTAGTGGTATAGTCTTTTCTTGTAATGAAAATACATTGCTTTCTTTATACAGCTGGAATTCACCTATAACCATACTCCTGGGAGAATTTTATTATTGCCTCTGTCTTTTCTGTGTGATTTATTGCTGTTTATACACTACAAGATGAACGTATACCCAGAGAGTTGTATTTTGAATTATCTGCTGGCCAATTACTCTGTGGGTTTACGTTCTCTGAGACTTAGATCAAATTCTGCTTTACCATTGGATTTGCTTCACTGGTTGAGCTGTTTGTCAGGTTTAATAATCCTATTAATAAAGGATTAAGGAGCTAAGGATTAAAGACACTAGTTTGTTTTTTTTCAAAAAACAAACAAAAAATTCCTTAGGAATAAGAAAAATAAAATAATTTCCAAGACCAGAAAAGCTGATTTATTTCTCTAGATTTGAAGGCAATCACTGACTCCATATGGTATCAAAATTTCTGAGACTTTTCGATACTGGCTAAAAATACACCATGCAAATGCTCACTTGTACAATACTGATGCAAGGACAGATGGAAATTGCAGTCCCAGTCCTACCCTTCCTTCTGCAGGGTCTAGGAAATGCTTATATTTCACTTCTGAGGCTTGCTTGGATTTCATGCCAAAGGGTAAGGCATGGCATGCAGATGAGGAAGAGAGTTCTGTTCCAGAACAGCCATAACAGGAACATCCCCCTAGGCCTGGCAGAGGGCAGAGGGGCCTCTGGAGGCTCTCAGGGGCAGGGTGTGGGCTGCCACCTGAGCATCTGACATCAGCACACGCCAGCACTTGCTGCCCACCCACAGAACCTCTCCCTCAGTCACTGGGAAGGGCCATGGGGAAGGTCTGGGACTGCAGAACTGCATATTTTTTCCTTCTCGCCTCGGCACAGCCACCCTCTGAGCTTTGCACACCTGGATGTCAAACCAACCAAGGCCCCTCGTGTTTCCTTCACAGGGGAGAATCCTTCTGACCTGACTGAGCTCTCAGGCTTCGGTGGTGTTATATGAAACTTCAATGTTTTGGACCAATGTTTCAAAACCAAACGCTGTGTACTCCTCCAAAAAATAAACTCCTGTTGAAGGTGTCTATATATGAGAGTTAATCACAGCTAAAGGCATTGTTCCTTTTCCTGTTCACTAAATACAAGAGTAGAAAGGATCTGTTCAGTCCCAGGATATCACAGACAACCACATCAGCTGAAGGAACTCCATGCTAGAGTTCAGATTTCAGTTCCTGAACTGTTCAGAAGACTACTACAGAACCTAATTTCTCCAGCATACAAGAGTGTGGAGAAAATACTGAAAAACAAAGCTCACCAAGAAGGAGTGCAAGTATTGGTTGTAGTTCACCAGAAACAGACTGCACGCCTTAGGAGCAGGAACACTGAGGGAACTTGATGTACTGCCCTGAGAGAGACATGGAACAAAGGATGGGGTGGCACAGAGGTGTTGTGGTCATGCTCTGTTTAAAACAATGCAGCTAACAGGAACTGAGCCAAAGAAATAACCCACGTGGTGACTGAAAGCTGAACTTTGCTCCATTGATTTAAAAATACATATTACTTTTCATACTCTGGCATGTGCTAATTAAGTAAAACCTGTACATGCCTTACATGTATGACTAAAGTCATTCAAACTCCACCTAAACATGAAATCACATCAACTACAATATTACACTTTCCCCTCCCATAAAAAGCCCAATATAAATGTAGTTTTAATGGAAAGCCAGGTCAGAGATTTCAGCTTGGTATCCTGGGACAGTTAACTATGGCTGTACCCATCTCCCCCTTCATAAGGGCACCCATTGGGTATGACTCAAGCACTCACTTATCCTGAATGCTTCCTTGGGAAATTCAGAAAGGAACCTTGTGCTTGTGATCATGCATGTAGCATTATGGAGTCATCTCTCAATTTCCAGCATTTTTTTGCTGGCTGTATTACTCATATGCACACATTTCTGCAGACAGTGTCTTTATCACTGACAATCCAATAAAAACCTGCCTTGCTCAATAAACTATTTTACACCTGCCCATGAGAGGTATTGAACATGACCAGACTTCTAATCCAGCTGGGAGAGTAATTTTGGCATGACCAGACCTACAGTGGATGGCACTATTTGTGAGTCTGTAATCATGGCAGTCCCTCGGAGAATGTGACTGGACTTCTGTTGCCGAGTGCTCAGGATCTAAGCCCAGCCACCCCCAGCCTCTCTGATATCTGAGCACCAGCTGGAATGCAAGGGGATTTTTTTTTTCTGCCAAATCTTTCTCTTAATGCAATAGAAAAAATTGCCTTGCTCTTAACATGACAAGTAGCCTTATAGTTTCAAGCCTAGTCTTGGCACACTGATTTTTAAATATTATAATTTATTAAGAAAAAAATAGGGAGTTATTTTTAAATCTTTGAATAATGATAAAACAAGCAAACACAACATAAGAGTGTTACCCTTGTACCAGTAGCTGATGCAAAGGCAGGTACTAGACCCAGGCCCTGAATTAACAAACAAACCTGAATATTTAAGTCTGGTACCATGGGAACTGTTTATACATAGGAAGAAAGATCTGTCATGAAAGAACTTGACTGAACTAATTCACTTTGTAACAGAGGTGGTTTTCTTTCATGAATTAAGGGTGACAAAAGAATGCTAGAAGATTTTGGTCCTATATAAAGCTGATAGGGAAGAGTCATGTGACAAATTTTCATGGCTGTGAAGTTTCCCAGTTAGTTCCTTTATAACAGCAAATGTGGAGGTATCAAAGAACTGGAAAAGTCCAATATACATCAAATGTTTCATACTCAGTGTTTCAGTACTAAGAACTGTTTCCTGTGGAGGACATTGACACAGGGAAAAGTTGGTCAGTCAAGTGCCAAAGCAGTGTTCTTCCTTTGATACTCACCATAAGAGGGGTGGGTGCTGTTGCGCGCTGAGCCACAGAGAGCAAGAAAATCTAGATAACATGGGAACTGAAGATGTGCTAATGTTCCAGCTCCCTCAGATTCCTTGGAGTGCCTTGTCTGAGTGCCTGGATACTCAGAGTACCCATCAACCTGCCTCACTACCTATCTGAGCGACATGGAGATACTGAAAGCATCCACACAAATACTCAGAATTAGTTTTGACACAAAACTGGCAATGTAAAATCAACATCTGACAAAGGGAGAGCAAGGGGACAGGAAAAGATTAAATAAATTCCCTACCTCAGAAGCATTGCTGTCTTTTGTTAATATATTTAAAGGCACATTTGAGTGACCAAGACAGGTGAACCTGTGGCCAGACTGGGAATAAATACAGTGGCAACCAGGGATCCCATGGGAGGAGTAAGGGGAAGAAAGGAAGAAAAGCAACAGAACAGTGTGTTCCATCCGGCCCACGCACTGAGGTAAGAGGTCTGCCCTTCTCAATAAGCTTGTGTCAAAAAAACATATATTTAAATTAGAGGAAGTGTAATAATGAGCTTCCCTTTGATGATGACTCAGATGGGCCTGAGCCACTTCCAGCACCTTCAAAAATCTCCAGGTGTGAAGCTGCATTGTGCCTGTTCAATATCACAGCTAGAAATTACTACAAAACCAAGCAATGAGTCTCCCTTACTGGACAGATTATGAACTTCCATCAGAGGCGGAACAGAGGAGCAGAGATGTCACCTGAGAGATGACCAAAAGGGCTATAAAATGTACTTCTCCCCATAACAGCAAGAATCTTACTTCCAACATGATACAAATCAGCATGTGCAGCCCAGATGGTGCAATGTGGAGGGCTGCAATGCCTGAGAACAAATGAGAAAGGGAAGGAGGTATTTATCAGGAAGGAGGAAACCACAGCATAGAAGATCCAAAGCTTGTTCTTGGTAAAAGAGCCATCCAACTCCCTGGCTAATGAGAACAGTCTTTCCCACTTCCTGAGAAGGTGCAGTTATTTTGGATTCTTAACAGAGCAAAATAAAACCACAAAGCCACAAAATATTGCAAACAGAAATGTCTCTTCTGAATCAGGGTTTGCTCTTTTTTTTTACATTCCTACTAATTTAATAATTCCTGAGGGGGGAGAAAAAAATGGAATCAAAGCAAAGCAAACTCTTCCTTTCCCAAAACAGGAGCTCTGTCTGATGATGCAGTAGCTCATGTGCACATTATTACTGCTAACAGCAAAATTAATGAGCAGATATGATGAATGAGAGACGCGTTAAATCAGCAAAAGCCAGAACGTTCATTCTACTTTACCCTGGTACTCAGATATAGAATGAGATTATGGCTAGCATAAAGAAAATGGTAGGAAAGAAGTGGAAGAAGTTTTAATAAAGAATTTGATCCTGTCCATTTTCTCAAGCTTCCCTGTGGTATTTTTCAAAACTTCATAACACAGTACTGCAAAGTGTGCCTCCTTTGCACGCTGTCTACAAGGCACCATCCTGGCCTCCAAGGCTCTCATAGCAGGGGATATGATAAACCAGTGCCTCAGCCTCTCAGGCATTTGAAATAATACTCAGGTCATCACAGAGCACATTTCCCTGTAGAGCTTTACAATCACTTGGAGGTCTTCAGGAGAAAATAAAATAATAATATAAACCATCTGGCCTATTTCTGGGTGAGCACATATTCCTTGCTCCACCTTTCACCTGAACATCCTGTGCCTCTTCTGGAAGTTCCTTAATTAACCCTTACTTTATCTTACAACTATCAAATGTAAATTAATAGTCATGTGGGGTCATCTTTCCAAGGTTACATTTCATGGCATACACCTGCTCCTGCCTGTCAGAATTAAATCTGGAGAGTGCTGAGTTGCTCTGTAATCTGCGTCATTTGAAGATACAGCTTTTCACCTATACAGCAAAGTGCAGTCTTAATTTGGGCTTAATGATGGGAGCAACAAAGTCCCAGGACAGAAATACTCTCTTTAGAAAATGTTTTGGATGTTTTTTTAATTTAGGCTGAAAAATAGGATGAATATCCATTTCGAGATTTTACCGCCCTTCCTAACTCTCCTTTTTATTTTTACACATGGGTTTATTTTAAAACAGCTTTCATTATTAAGGAACAGAATTCCCTTAGCTGACCTTAGACATATGCAGCCTCACAGATGGGAAGGAAGGGTGCTTTAGGCTAAGCAAGCAAGTGATGTATAGGATTTAAACCGAGGAGAATTTTTCTCCTTCTCCCCGGCAGCTCAGCAGTGAGCGGTAGCAGGGAGCGAGTGAACAGCACGCAGCAGCATCGCCCCGCCACGGAGGGTGGGTCCCCCCGGAGCCGCCGCATGGAAAGCGCTCTCAAACCCTTCCGAGTTAGGCTGATGATCCCACTGCGATGGATGTGCCTTCTGTTTGCCTGGGAAAGCTCCGAGGGCTTAAATTTGCTGTTTGGAAATAGTGAAATTTGAGGCGGCTGCAGGTTTTTATTAACTGACTTCTTAGCCAGAAACTGTGAAACAGATTCAGTGTTATTACATGGTGGTAGATGGAGTAAACAGTATTTAGACCATCACCCCTACAGTAATCACCGTTAACAATTGAGGAAAATAAGTACTTCAGAGTGAATAATTTTAGTAAATGTGATATTTCCCTATATAAAATTCTACCCATTGGTCCTGCAAAAAAAAAAAAAATAGTTGAAATGAAATTGCCTTATGTGCTCTCTTTCACTCTATTCAAGTTAATAAAATATAAAAGAAGAAAAAGAGGAGAGGAGAGGAGAGGAGAGGAGAGGANGAGAGGAGAGGAGGGGAGAAAAAAAAAAAACCAGTGGAAAAGGCTTAAAAGAAATCTGTCATTTCAAAGCGCTTATAATTGTATTTTGTTTTCTACTTCCAGAACAAATTCTCTGTTAAAAAAACAAGAACCCAATATCTTGTAAACTGTCTTGCAGTACTTTCATAAGGCATGTCCCTACATAGAATAGTTTTATAACCTGCAACACTAACAGAGAGTTTTTAAGACTTCAAAAATCATCCAGTAAATCTGTGCCATTGGGTTATGTAAATTAATGTTTCCCAAAGTCCTTGATCTTGATGCCACCTATCTTAGAATTGTAGAATGGTTTGGTTTGGAAGGGACCTTAAGTGTCATGTAGTTCCCTCTGCCATGGACAGGGATATCTTCCACAACACCAGGTTGTTCAGAGCCCCTTCCAACCCAGCCTTATCTTGCACATGTTATTTATATTAATCTGAATAATAATTATTCATTCTAACCTGTAAAATCAGCTATGTTACCTCATTATAATATTCAAAATTAAAGGTATTTTGTTTGCGTCTTCCAGGTGACATTCTTAATGAAGGTGAAGTTGCTTAAACCTTTTCTATCAAAATTAAAAAGAAATAAGAAGAATATATTGAGGAGACTATTTGTAAGGACTACTTAAAGGCATCCCAGTCAAACCTCAAAACAACCCAAAACAGTGCAATTTCTGCACCAGAGTAACTTCCCTTTTCCTTCCAACACACTCACATAGCAAGCATGTATCCCTTCAGTCACACTGAATACACTACATCTGACCTCAGGAAAATTGAGCAATATTGGAAAAGATATTTGTTTCTGCTGCTCCCTAATAGCTCCTCGTTAGAATTGAAGTTGTCTTTAGTAGGTAGATTAATATGCTTGTTGGTCAGAAATGGGGCATTTAGTGAATCCACTGAGCCAAAAGACATCTGAGTATGGCATTTTTACCTTTCCATTGCTTTTTAAGGCTGCTTATTTAGCTGAATTCAGCTACTGGTATATATTAATGTAACAAATTACCAGTAAACACTTTGTAAATCAAACAAAATTGTTAAAAAGACCAGTGTGCACACACACCAACACTCAGGTGCATACACAAAAATAAAGGATAATATATTTTTGTGCTTTAGGTTACACCAGCACCACGTGTAACAGGATCTGGAGAAGATAAACTTCCTTAATCAGGGTACAACAGAGTTATTTTAAGACAGGATGTCTAGAGGGGTCAGGCCTTGGACAAAGAGGTCCTTTCTACTTCTTTTCTTAGGGAAGGGGACACAAGTTGGCTAGATTTAAAAACTATGTCCTATTGCAAGCTTGGAGATGTCTCATAGCTCATGCCTAAGCTTGCAGGGAGGTGGAAGTGATAACACTTCTGTGGGGCATGGTGGTATGTGTGTCCCCACCAAGGCCCATACTGGGCAGGATCACACCCAGTATGCTCCATTACCTGGGCTTTGCACTGCTAACAGCTAACAGGTGTTATTAGCTCATTTGAGTGATTGTAGCTTCATCAACTCATTGGAAATGTCTATTTACATAATTTGTGGAGGTGATTGAGTGCTGCAATCAAGTTATTGGCATATTAATATTACTCCTGTGCCCATTCTCACCATGAAAATCCAGTAGATTGCAGTATTGGGAAGGGCACTCTTCTTAGACCTCTCTAAGACTTCCCATCTGAGTGGTATTTCACTGACAAAACCAGTCATGAACTGCCAGGGCAGCTGTTGCAACAGAACTGTAATGAAATAATGTTTGGTATTTCATGAATAAATCTTTATTCTGTGCATCTTCGACAGCTTCTAAAACATTGCAGCTCTTTGCCCATCACTATCAAACACTGGTACTGGGGAGAAAGGGGTAAGAATTTGGGCCCTACTACTCTGACTAGAGGATCCAAATCCTCATTCCTCTGTTAGGAACTTTTCTGTTTTATGTATTTAGTGCAATGACAGCATTGTTCTTTAGTTTAAGTATTTCCTTTCCTCCCTGGCCTTTGTATCCTTGAGACATTACTAGAAAGCAATTCATTTTGCTGAGCAAAATAACATATTTTTAATGTGTTTAAAACATCATTGATGTAATGGCAATTCTGTTTTCTGTAAGTATTATAATGTGAGTTCATAATACTTGATTATGTGTGACTATGGCAACAACGAGTCTGCAGGAGAGGTCTCACTCACCAGTGCCTTGCAGATGGGTGTATATAGTGGAATGTACCCCTGTGGAGCTAATCCCTACGTAAATCTCTGCTGGAAGTGAAATACTTGATGTATTTTGGTGTCCTGGGTGACTTTTTTTCTCCATTACTATTATAGATCCTTTTGACTATTTTTTAATCTCTAATTTTCAACAGATGAACTCCTGCCATATTGCAAGAAAGTGCTGTTATTCTTCCCTAAACACATGAGCTACCACTTCGTAGTGTTAAATCCAATCCTATTTCTATGATTTATTTATCACAGTCATCCCTTTATTTTCTTGTAGGAATTCTCTCTGTCCTAAAACCATGTCATCAGCAAATTCCATTAACAGACAAGTGCTCTCTGTGACAAGGTCATTACTGAATACATAGAACAGGACTGGTGCCAGAGCTGCAATCATGACCTCTTCCCAGTCTGACAGGGACCTTTCCAATACAATCCACAGTGTTCTCCCTGTGTGTACCTGGTCCTTCAGCACTTTTGCCCAGTTCAAACAACTTCTCCCATGGTCCTGCACCTAAGTCAGTGGAGGCAATAAGGGTTAAGTAGTGCCTTATTTAGCCAAGGTTATCCAAGGTAGATAGCTGGATAATTTTTTCCATACCTCTCACACTGAATTTGAAACATTTAGAATTTGCTTTCCACCCTTTATTTAAAGACTTCCTTCAAAATGTATTTTAAATCCTTGAATATTCTGAAGTCAGAGTAGCATACCCAGAGTAATCTAGGAGAGATTTATGAAAGAACAAGTGTGGGGTTTCTGCTGGATGGGGCTGCAGCCCCTTTGTAGGTCTGTTTCAAGGAGGCCTTTTACCAAGAGTAAAGGCTTCAGCTGTTTTCCTGTGTCTTGGTGTAAAAAATGCCTGGACAGATTTATCAAACCTGCCTCATGGCTGCAACTACCTTTTCAAGCATGCTGTGACTAGAAAAGTCACTTCTTTCTTCCTGCCTGCCCCAGGGAGCTCAGTTGGGCTCCTTGTGCCTTTTCTCCCTACCCTTCAGAAGGACTAACGGCACAGGTCTCCCAAAGCTTTTTCTTGAGTCTGCTGTTGCTGTAATGGAATTCCAAGTCTCCTCCATGCTGAAGTCTCTGACTTCCTTTCCCCAGCTGACATCAAGGCTTGTTGGTTCAGCAAAAAGTGTTTCTCTGTCATGTCCTGGTTGCTCACTGAAAGCAAATTTAAAAATTGCACTTTTTTTTTTTTTTAGATCAAAACTGTATTGGTGAATAATGCTGGCATTCCATAAAAAATTAAGCCGTGCCATTGCTAGTAATGTGTACTCTTTCATAGCTCAGAAATTAAACCTTTTAATCCTAATTCCTAAAAATCTGTATCTGCTATCGTATTACACAGCTCCTCATATACACTAAGGTCAGAGTAGCAGCTCTGTAGTTACCCAGACTTTTTCTTTGTTCCTCAACTGTTCCCAGGACTATAACAACTGTTTCTCACATCCCTTCTTTAGTTTATCATCTTCTGTCATTTAGATTGGGGTGGTATTCCCAAAGTTAAAGTGCCAAGCTGCTTCAATTTCAATTGTGTGTGATGACTGCCTCAGTGCATCAAGCTGCAAGCACTGCCTGAAGAGCTGAACATCCTCTGGTAATCACAAAGGAAAATATTGGAGCTGTTGCTATTGTCACTATCACTACTACCAACAGCAGAAACCAAAAGTAAGTTTAAGAGAAATTGTGTTCAGAAGCTACAAAAATGCAGGCTCAAAGTTTTTTTAAAGATAAGAAACAAATATGTAAAGATGGAGAACACAAGGTGCTGTAAACTGCCTGCATTAACAACATCTTACATTAACAATAACAGAGCTGCTGTAAAAGCTAAGCCAGTTTTCATCATTCATGTCACTTGTTTCCTTTTTATGTTTCACTCAACTTGAACAGTGACAGCTCCATTTGTATTTCAATCAGTTCTGTTGTCAGGCAGCAAACCTATGTTGCAGTTCTTGTGTTGGAAATACTTGAGGGAACAATTTGAAATAAACTATTTAAACAAAAATTGAAAGAAAATCTTGAAAACCCCTTATCTTGAGAACTTTACAGACTAAATAGCTAAACTTTGCCTCAAAAACTGACACAATGAAATTTCCCTTGTATATTTAACAGATCTATAATGCTTGGATGGCGTTCTGCCTTTGCGTAAATACAAGCATGTGACTAAATTAGCTTTTAATTTTTGTTTGTATTTCACCCTACATACAACTGCCAATTATAAAAGTAAAAACTGTGAAAGGTTGTTTGTCTGGAGAACAGCTAGATTTGATTTTCTTCTCAAAACTGGAAGACAATGCACAGAGAGTAGCACAAGCTGTTAACCCCCACTTCTTTGTTGTTGGTTGGTTGGGTTTTTTGGTTTTTTTTTCTGTGCTGCAGCCCCACAATAAAAAAAAAAAAACAGCCAGGAAATAAGCCATGTTGTTCTCCTAAATTCAGTGTAATCACAAGAAAACTTCAATGATTTGAAGTTAATCAAGTGGCATTTTAAGTGGCATTTTGTGCCACTCCAAGCATTAACATACCCAAAATCATCTTTGAAGAGAACAAGTGTTGTCATCAAATTTTGCAAGTCATCTTATTAATGATCAAAAACATAATATGGAGATTAAATATATCTGGACCTTTGAATCAATTTCTTCTTGGAATAGCTCAAGACTCAGAATTTTAGGAGTAATAATCCAGAATTTCTGCTCTTAAAAGGACAAGAATGAAAGGAGAACACACAGCTCTGTTTCTTGTCCTTTGCAAGAGCAGAGCTGGTAGATTGTTTTGGAAAGGGGGGAAATATTCTGCTCCCCCCAAAAAAAACTCAGTCTATTTCCTCAAGTACAATAGAAGAACTGTATGAGAGCTTTTGCCTCAGCTAAATATCTCGTGTTATTTCCCTTAAATAAAGATAGAAGGTATAAAGACAAGAAAGTAGTCAGAGGTCCTGTACTCTTTGCTCGGGAAATGTCTGCAGCTCCAGGGGAGCTGATTCAAGATATCTCAACAAGTAACATTACCAAAAACCTGACTGCCAGGGAAAGGCACTCAGAACAGTTTCCTCTTGCTGACCTTTGTGACAGAGATTGTGGAAACAGTAATACAAGATCCTCTTATGCTGGCATTCCCATTCCCTGGGAATTCATCATGGCATTAATTGCATAGAGCAGAAATGGATCCAAAACTTCAGGTTCAAAATTTAAGTGTCTCACAGTTTGAAGAAGTTTAAATTAATGAATCTGAACTTTCCTATCACTGTAAAATTACAGAAATAATTGCTGCCTAATGTTGCCAAGGAGGTTAAAAAGTGTGTGTCAGATCAAAATATATGTAGCTTAAATTTAATGCAAGTCTCCTTTTTGCCATGCTCTATAGTCAGGCCTGTACAAATGGCAACAGAGCACCTTTATCTCTGTATCTGTCCTAACCTTCAGCCAAGTTTCAGTACAATGTCTCCCCAAAGCTGTAGCTTTGGAGAGAAGCTATCTGGAGCAGCGTGCTTTGTAGGGCTCAAGAATTAAGTTTCTGATCCAATTTCCTGTGATTATCAAATCCAGTCTCTATACTGTAGGGTGGTCAGTTTGTACTGTGGTTTGAACTCTTTTTTCTGACAATTCAGGAACACCTGCCTAAGTTAATATTTCTACTTTCAAATACAATGTGTGTACATAATATTACAGCAGTATTCAAGATGAGGGAGCACAAAAGGGAACCCAAACTGGACAATAGAAAAAAATACAATTTAAAAAATTACAAAAATTCTCCATCAAGATTAGTTGTGCTATTCCTTTTAAAATCCATTTAAATTTCAGTTTAAAAAATGGCAATAAAATTGTTTCAGTAATAAAACCACCTTCATCCTTGAAAAGGAAATTTATTAAAAAAAAAAAAAAAAAAAAAAAAAAAGAGCNAAAAAAAAAAAAAAAAAAAAAAAAAAAAAAAAAAAAAAAAAAAAAAAAAAAGAGTTTTTTTCTAAGGTTGGCTGTGATCTACCCTAAAAAGAGATTTTCACCATCAACCCCAGAATGGACATTTGACTCCTATGAAAAGCTGGGGAAGTATAATCAGAGCAGACTTGCTAGGCATAGGTGTAGGATGCCACACATCAGATGTTTACTCAGTTAATCTTCAGTGTGAAAGTAGAAAGAGGAGGAGGAAGAGAGAGGGGCCATGACACAGTATTGTCAGCTCTTGCTTCTGCAATCCCTTCCCTCTCTCATTTCCTCAGAGCTGTAGGCCAAGTCTACATGCAGCAGTCACATTGGCTTTAATGAAACTGAGCTAACAATTTACATGTGTGCAAATCTGTTTCAAATTAATTACTAGCCCAACCCAAAGTGATATAAGTCACTCTTAAAACCCACAGAAAGCTCTTCCTGTATTAATTGACACATGATTACAGAATTATTTAAACAGCAAAAATATTTCAAGACCTTAATCCTGCTATCTCTGAGAGACAGGGTGAGCTCTTTGCTTGGGTCAGGCAGCGCATATCCAAAGGCAAAAAGCACAGGTGGGAGGGTTCAGAGAAGTTGGATGTGCTAAGCCAGTGGACCTGGTACAGCAGATGTTTATTTATAGCACAGTAGTAGTGCACATGCATTCCCTGAAATACAAATCCAGCTTGCATGAAGCAGGCATGTTTCCAAAGGTCTTTGGGAGAACGACAGACATGCTACAGTTGGAGTTTAGCTGCTATTTAGCTATCCATAACATATTTCCTATCGTCATATTCCTTTTTTCTTAATAACTAGCTTCCTACTTGTTTGAGCTTGAAAAGGGAGGGGGCCTGGGGAAACAAAGGTTTTCCTGGTGCCTGAAGGTTTGTGCAGAGAACACAACCATTTTCCCCAGATGATGAAAATAACTGTATGGTGTCAACTGGAACAGAGCTACTAACATAGAAGCTGCTTTTCTTAATTAAGAATGTAGCAAGGTAGATCAAAACCTCAGGCAGGGTGGGTTTGGGGTTGCAGGTGTCAGGTGGTGGCTCCAGGCTGGGATCAGCCTGCATATTTCCAGTGGCAGGAGGTCACAGCCCCTGCTGCAGCCATAGCTGCTTTTCTGTCTGTGTCTCTTCTCTGCAAGTCTCTTGTCTGCATATTGAGACATTTTTACACTCAGTAGCACTGACTCTGTGAGATATTGGACCAGGACAAACAGTGTGAATGCCTTGCAAAACTGCAGCAGACTGTGGGTGGGTGCTAGCCAAGGAGTGAGGATGGGGAGGGTACAAATTCCTGATGATTAGCTGTGTCATTTGGACACACAAGGACTGGCTGCTGGACCCACAGACCAAAGTTTATGTCCTAATTTGCCACCTGCCTTTTGTCTCCATGTGGACTATTTATGCACTTGAGGAGGCAGACACTGTTACCCTGCACCCCCAGCTCTCCCACACTGTCCCACAAACAAAGCTCTCAGAAAGATGTGTGATCTTGCCAAAAGCCTTTAAGCTTTTGTGTGGGCCAGCCCTAGAGATTTATAGAGATCATCCGGTGCTTCCCTGACACTGGGTCCTGCCAGCCCCAGACAGGGGATCACCAGTAGCTCACCTGAAATCTGTGTAGCATTTCCTTCCCTCACCTTTTAGCAGGCAGACAGTGATTTTACAAGACACCATCTCACTAAATAACTTTCTGGTTAATGCTTAGGCACCCCTTAGATGCAAAATAATGAATGTAAAAGATCAATGGGTGAACTATTGATCCTGTCAGAACTCTTTATAGCTAATTATAGCACTGAATGCTAACTGAAGTGGCTATTGGCTACCTACCAGTCAAAATAAGGTCACTAGTATGTTTACAAAAAACTCCCAAACCACTTAAATCTGGCACTGTTATAGTATTCCACCCCATTTATTCCAAAGACAACTCACACCACCTGGATTGTTCGGGGTAGAAAATGTACAAGGACCTGCACCTGGTAGGGAGGATCCCAAACACCAGTACAAGCTGGGTGGAAAATGGATTGAGAGAAGCTCTGAGAGGAAGGATTTGGGGGTGTTGGTTGCTGAGAAGTTCAACATGACCCAACAATGTGTGCTGGCAAAAGAAAGCCAACCAAAAGCAGAGTGGCTAGCAGATCAAGGGAGGTGATTCTGCCTCTCTACTCTGCCCTCATGAGAATGCTGCATCCAGCTCTTAGGTCTTCAATGTAAAAAGGGTTGTGGGCCTGCTGGAAGGAGTCCAGAGGAGGCCACAGAAATGATCAGAGGGATGGGGCACTTCTGTGGAGACAGACTGAGAGACTTGAGGTTGTTCAACCTGGAGGGGACTCGAAGGAGATCTTACAGAAGCCTTCCAGTACCTAATGGGAGCCTACAAGAAAGCCAGAGAGGGGCTTTGGACAAGGGCAAGTAGTGACAGGAAAAGGGAGAAGGGATCCAAACAAAAAGAGAGTAGGTTTAGATTTGATAATAGAAAGAAATTCTTTCCTGTGGGGGTGGTGAGGCACTGAAACAGGCTGTCCAGAGAAGTGGTGCATGGCCCATCCCTGGGAGTGTTCAAGGCCAGGTTGGGTAGAACTCTGAGAAAACTGGTCTAGTGTAAAGTGTCCCTGCCAGTGGCAGGGGTGTTGGAACAGGATGATCTTGAAGATCTCTCCCAACCCAAACCATTCTATGATTTTATGAAGCATAAACTGTTGTCCCTGTCCCCTCCAGCAACAAAAAGCATTCCCAGCATTTATGTACATCTCCAGCTAGGCAGGAACTCACTGCAAAGCTCTGTGCATGTTAGATACAGAACTTGTTCCTGCCTTGGAAAATAAAAAAGCTTTGAAATTGTTTCAAAGTGTCTCCTTTACTTTTTCAGGCTCATTTCTCTTGAATTCATTAAGACTTTCTGAGAAATAACTGAGCAACATGGACTTTCTGCAGCAAGATAAGTAACAGTGAAAACTGTGTTTCACATATAACTGAACCTATCTAGACCCTATGGTATTTTTTATTAAATATCTGTATTTTTAAAATTTGTTTATGTCAAAGTTAAAACCTTACTACTTATCTTTCTTTCATAAACAGGTATGAAGTGCATTTAAATTTGTTAGTCTCTCTTCTGAGGTCTCCTGAACAGGAACAGCTTTCTCTTTTGTATTTTTACAAGAAACAGTTGTACTCATTTCAGACACAAATTATGCTGACACCTCCCAAAATTTTCTGCAAAACTCAAGATGTTTACCTTTTCCACTCTCAATAAAGTGGATTCTTCTTGCATGGGAGAGCTAAATTCAGCTTCCAGATCTAACCAGAGGTCTCCCAGGACATAAACCAGGGCTATTCCTAGTAGCTGACCAAGCTCACTCTATCTCTCAGGATCACAAATCAAAAGACTCCACTGGGAAAATTTGTATGGAACCACTATGCTCCCACCAGTCTTTTTTACTTCTGTGAGCTGTTGTTTTCTGATAACAAACATTCATCCAAAAATCCCAACCAGGTGCTTTATCATCCCATTCATCAACACCCAGTATGCTGAGATTTAACTACAGAACTCACCTTGTTTGTTGGACCTGCAGTTTGGGAGGCTGCTACACTGCTGGGTACTGTTCAAGGGGTATTCTGTTGTCTGCACCTGCAGGTTGGATGAGAGAAGCATTTGAAAAAAGGTGATGGTCCTTTGGGGAAAGGAGGAATTTGAATAGAAAACGGAAAAGCTGTCACAGACAATGTAAAAAGAAAAGCTGAGAAGGCAGGATTTGGATGCCTTGTGGCTACCCAGATTACCTGAGCTAACCTTTTTAAAATGATCCTACCTTTCATGCTGGTATTCATTTCCCCTAACTCTACTGTAGATGTCTAAATGCATCTCTACTGTCAAGAGAAAGAAGATGGCACTCCTCAGGCACAAATAACTTTTGATTACATGGACTCCAAAACATTTTAGAAGTAGCAGTCTCATGCAGTTGTTTATTTCTCTCCATTGATTATTGTAGGGTGGGCTGAGAGGTAATTCTGATGAAGACATTACAGATGTCTGCAGTTTGACAGGAGGAATCTTGTTCTGCTTGTGGCCGAATCACACACCATGTACCCATGAAAGAGTCTTTCAAATATAGGACAATCCAGAAAGCTCTATTTCAAAGATACTTCATGGATGAATATGATTTTGGCTTCCTTACACTTTCTCTCCACTGAATTGGTCAGCAATCCAAAAGAGGACAAAAAAGTACTTCTGAAGAATCAGACCCTTGATATGAAAAGCAAACAGTCTGGCAGGACACAGGGAGCCTAATATTCATGAACTACTTTTTTTCCCCTCTTTTTATTTAAATAAAGATTTCCTTGTAACTTGCTCAGATGGCATACTCAATGCCTCAGGCAAGACTGTGCAGCTGCCTCTACAGCTTGCAAAGGACTTGGCTACATTACAAGTGTCATATTTTCTCACAGATAAATTGTTCTTGAATAACATTGCCTAAGTAATAGGGTTTCCATCGGTATCAGCTTTGCATACCTCCTTCCTTCTTTTCACCTTCCTTTTATCATACAGACATGTTAACTGTGACCACTGCAAAGAAGCTCTTTTTATGCTTTAGCTCCCCCTGAGTCCCTCTTGCCATCTCCAAAGGAATGGATGGCATCTGGGATCATGTTCCATATTCCACCCTGGTGCCTTTTTTTTAGCACCTGCTTTAAAAATCCAGGGCCACAGTGCAATGGACAAAGTTTAGTTCGAGCCCAGAGCAGTTGTTATACAGTAGGCTAGCGACTGAAAGGAACTGTCCTCACCCAGCTTTACCACTTCCAGGAGCCATTCTTGCAACTCCCAGGTCTTCTAAGGACTCACTGTAGGCAAGGGGGTGGATTTTGTGCATGTGTGAGTTAGAGAAGTGTGGGTTTGCAGATTCTAGGAAAGGAACTGACTCCGACGTACCAACAGAAACGCACCTATTTTTGTTTATCTAAATAAAATCTCTTATTTCACATTAAATATTTCATTTATATCCTCTCCTTTGCAGTGTTGAGAAGGGAGAATACAATACAATAGGCTAATATTTTATCCTGAAGAAATTCTAATTAAACTCTTTTCCTCTGTCCAAACAATTCCCTGATGACACAAATTACACATCCTGAATGGCAGGAGATCAGACTATTTTGAAGACCATGGGACTGGCACAGAGCAGGTTGTTACTGCACTTACAGACCATGCAGCCAGCTCCCTGTCCCTAAAACTGGCTAAACAAAAGATTTCAAACTTGCATTCTGTTAACAGGACTTAAAATCCACCACATCCTTGTCCACAGGTTGTCAGCCTCTCTCTGTCTCTGCAGCTGTTCCTCACCCCACGTGCACCCAGGCTGAGCTACCCTGCTCAGAGCTGTGCCAGCAAAAGCTGCAGCTTCTGTTAAACCAGACAATCTTCCTCACTGGCTCTCAAAACCAAGTACTGAAAATCCTAAGTAACCCTGACACTGTGTTTGATCTCTTTTAGAGTTTGATCTCTTTTTAAAGTTAAATTTTGAATAAATTGAGTTTTCTGCTGCTGAATGGAGCAGAAGGGTTTGTTTTCTTACCCACCCCTACAAGAAAAATTGACCAAAGCTTTGCCAGAATAACCAACAGGGAGAGCAACACAAGCACAGACTAATATTTACAATATTTGCAGTACCATGTCATCCAGCTGAAGACAGCAAGATGACAGAATGGATAAAATGGCAGTATTTTCTGCAGATTTTTCTGTGTTACTGCCCCTACCATTGCTCCCACTGATGGGAGATAAAGTGAGGGCAACAACCAGGGGAAATTTTAGCCAATGTTTAGTAACATGGCTGCAGCCCAAGTCACCATCCAGAATGTAATTCCACTCCTCTGAAGACTCAGCAGGGCTCATTGCAGCAGATAAACAAGTAGCTCTGTTACCCTGAGGCGTGACAAATACCCCTGTGAAGTTGCCTGGATGGAGAAGGGATCCAGTGCAAGATCCAAGCCCACATTCCTACCTGGGAAGGGTGAAGAAAAAAAACTATCTCAGCTTTCTACTAGATGCTGTCTTATCACAGGCAGAGCACGTATCCCATATCTGACCCCAGGGCACCAAGGCAGGGCTTGAAACTGAATTCACTATCACCAGTGATGTCTTTCTCTCTTCTTGCCCAGGCAGAATATGTTGAGGGTGCAAGTGGGGTGCTTTGGGGTCACTTCTCTGCAACACCATGGAAATTTTAGACAAATCATTTGGGGTATGTCTGTATTAAGAGGGTTGAGAAACACCAACCCTCTCCACTTTCTCTGGGGTCCCTGAAGGCCAGGAAGAAAAATCAATGGAGAAGCAAAGCAAATACTGTCTGCCCTGCTGAAGTCCACAAGCTGTTATCCTTTGGACATAACTCTGCACAGTTCTCCATCAATACGTCTGTATTTTTTTCTAGCCCCAGGTTGTTATATGTCATATACCTGCAGCACAATTCAAATTTTGCTATGTGGGGAAAAAAGAAAAGAAAAGAAAAAAAAGGAAAAAGGAAAAAGGAAAAAGGAAAAAGGAAAAAGGAAAAAGGAAAAAGGAAAAAGGAAAAAGGAAAAAGGAAAAAGGAAAAAGGAAAAAGGAAAAAGGAAAAAGGAAAAAGGAAAAAGGAAAAAGGAAAAAGGAAAAAGGAAAAAGGAAAAAGGAAAAAGGAAAAAGGAAAAAGGAAAAAGGAAAAAGGAAAAAGGAAAAAGGAAAAAGGAAAAAGGAAAAAGGAAAAAGGAAAAAGGAAAAAGGAAAAAGGAAAAAGGAAAAAGGAAAAAGGAAAAAGGAAAAAGGAAAAAGGAAAAAGGAAAAAGGAAAAAGGAAAAAGGAAAAAGGAAAAAGGAAAAAGGAAAAAGGAAAAAGGAAAAAGGAAAAAGGAAAAAGGAAAAAGGAAAAAGGAAAAAGGAAAAAGGAAAAAGGAAAAAGGAAAAAGGAAAAAGGAAAAAGGAAAAAGGAAAAAGGAAAAAGGAAAAAGGAAAAAGGAAAAAGGAAAAAGGAAAAAGGAAAAAGGAAAAAGGAAAAAGGAAAAAGGAAAAAGGAAAAAGGAAAAAGGAAAAAGGAAAAAGGAAAAAGGAAAAAGGAAAAAGGAAAAAGGAAAAAGGAAAAAGGAAAAAGGAAAAAGGAAAAAGGAAAAAGGAAAAAGGAAAAAGGAAAAAGGAAAAAGGAAAAAGGAAAAAGGAAAAAGGAGAAAGGAAAAAGGGGGAGAGGAGGGAAGAAAAACCACATCCAAGCTATGAAAAAAAAAATAAACCCTTTGAAGTGCTTTAGATGTTTTGGTAGGAAAGGATACTAAAGCTCCAGAGAAATATTTTGTATGGCATGATAACCAATGAACTCTGCCTGAGCCTCTGCCTCCCCTTAATCTTTTTAGAAACTCAATGAAACTCATGCTCCTTAGCAAGTTAAGTTTTTTATTTTTCTCCATGAAGTAGAGAGACAAAACTCCCAAAAGGTATCAGCAGCCTCCTAGCACAGAAGAGATGTAATTTGTCAGACCACAGCATTGTGAAATACTTCACAGCTGAAACTATGCGGACTTGACAGAAACTGTGGCTGGTTAACACCTCATTTTAGAATTTTACTCAAGAATAATTAATTGGCAGGATGTCCTTCGCCCAAAAATAGCATATTTAACATTTCCTAAACCATCATAAATTTCACCATCTGCCATCTTGCCCTAACATGCTCCCTGCCTCTTGAGAAGGCACAAAATCATGAGTGAAGATTTATTTGAGTGTCTCTCTGGCTACCAGAGTTCAAAGCATCTGTCAGCTACACCATGTACCAGAACACAACACACACAGACTACTTGAAGTCATACACTCAGTAGTTGATGTTTCTCTCAGACTATTTATAATTCCATCTCTTGGGGAGAGAAAACAACAAATAAATTAATGTAGGTCAGATTCTGCCATAGAAATTCTTTGTCATACCCCTAGTTAGGTCTTAAGTTAAGGCCCTACTTGATTAAAATTGAATAAACCAATAGTGTAGAGAAAGATACATGTTGCTAGTAAGAAGCTCATGAGCTGAAGAAGCAGCTAAATTCACAGCAAATCTCAACCTCTCTGACTCATTCATAATTAGAATTCTAATGTCCATTAAATGTTCTCCCCAAACACTTGCTGAAAAATCAAGCCTGTACACTCGGGTAAGATACAGTTCATTCATGTTTGTGGACTCCTGTGCAGACTTTGGTCAGCAAATTGGCCTCAGTGAGTGCTTTGTGGAGGAGATATTAAGCTCAGGCCCAAATGCCTTCTCTCCTTACCAAGACTATCACATCAGCCTTTGTGTCCTGAGGTCTGCTTCTGCCCAGGGTGTGCCACCCACAGAAGCACCATACGGACATGCACAGCCAGTCCATCACCTGTGGCATGAAGGGGACCCCCTGCCTCAGGGTTGCTCACAGTCATGTCTGGGGTGCTAGAGACATGAAATGGGAAGTGATAGTCAATGACTTGTCTAGGATTTCTGGGTGTGAAACAGCTCAGGTGCAGTTACTCTTACACACCAAAGAAAATTTGCTCCTCCTGAGCCCTGGGAATGCCTCAAAATGATTCTCTCCCAAGGATAATGAACTGCACTCTTGTACTTCCCACTTGTTCACTGATGATTATTATTCAAATTATTTGTGACACGAACAACAGGACAAAAACCCAAACCCAAAAGTATTGTCACTTAAACCTGTGACAAACCACAGCCACAGTTCTGAACAGCATCAGGTCGCCCCAGCCCACAGGGAAGGTTGTGCAGGGATGGCTTGCAGCAGCACAAAGCAGATGTCAGAACACATCTCCCCCACGACTTTTGTTATTCCTTGCTGAGACCACAAGGAGTACTTCCCATTTCTTTGCAAGCAGCTGAGAGCTGTTGCATCCCCATATCACTTTTCCATTGTCAGGCAGCTAATTGAAACTTAAAGACCTTCATTAGCCACTTCCCATGGACCTGCATGGTGGATTCATGCCATAGAAAAGCAAGGACATTGACTAATGAAACCTGACAAGTCTCCCTGAGAAATCCACCAGGATTTCTAACCTCAGCAGCTTGCTCAGTCAGAGATAACCATCCCGTGGCAGTCAGCAAAAGAGATGTGCCTCAGCTTCTTGCAGGGCTGTCAGGCCTCAAACAGACAGACCTTTAAGACCTCCACATAGCAAGGATATGCCTTTGCCACCTCTCTGCAGAAGTGCTTTTTCTTCTTTATCTACTTGTTTGCTCTTAAAATTGCCATTTTCTCATTGGACTGTGTATTGCTGCTTCTTTTCTACATGGTTTACTCACGTGCAAGGAAACCAAATGTAATGGCCAACCTTCAGTTTATTGTCTGCTTTTGCTACCAGGCTCCCTGCCAAATGATTACTGAATTTCTAAAGGTACAAGCAATAAAACCTACGAGGAAAATGCAGGGGAATTCCACAATCACTTCCCCTCAACAGTGATGTTACTAAGAGCAAGCTAAAGGTGCCAGACACAAAAGAGGTGTGGGCTCAACATGTCTTTGAATTCAACCTGCAGTCTTGTGCAACAAGGGCTACTAATCCCTTTTGCGATTGAGGCTTCCCCCCCTTGCTGGGTCTGCCACACAAACCCGGACGCGCCGGGGAGGAGCAGGAGCGCCCGCACGTCCCGGCACACCCAAGTGAACCTCTCCTCTCCTCTCCTCTCCTCTCCTCCGGGAGCAGCACTCGGCCTCGCACACACGAGGCAAGAGGCTGTCACAGCAAGATGTAATGTTTGGGTAATTGCTGTTTTCCTCAGCCGCATCAGGTGAAGGGAAACATTTGTCACTTCTTTGAGCAAACCCCAGCAATCAAAGGCGCTGGCTGACAGTGCCGAGGGACTGCGGCGGAGCCGCTGCTCGCCGGTGGCTCCCGCTAATGAGCAAACGCTGGCTGTAGGATTGCTGGGAAGCAGCTTTTCAGACACTTTCAGACAGCCCGCTTTCTCATCAAACACCAGATAACTGAAGAGATTCTTTTTAAGAAAGGAAAGGAACTTTCCCACTGAAATTTGCCGAGTGGCTTTAGAATTAGCATATTGATTCAGTAACTAGCTGGGGGTGTAGCTTTTTCCTTTGAAAACCCAGCCCCTTCCATCTTCCCTCTTGCTCACATAAAGCAAGCAAAGTCAGGCTAGGCAGCCAGGACTCATGTTGTGATTCGTAATCGCAGGACTGAGAATCTATTTTCATTGACTGGACAACAGACAGAAATGGTGACGCTGCAGCTGACTCCCAGGACAGCATGTAAGATATGCATGGCATGCTGTAAGCTTTGTAGTCTCCTTTGCAGAGGAAAATTCCCTAGATAAGGACAACGGTAGGGAAGTAAAAGAGGACAGAATGACAAATCTCACAGCAGCACAAGCCCGCAGAAAACTCTAGGATCTCTTTTATGGATAGAAATAATTTTCATAAACTAAAACAAGAAAAAGAGCAAATGTATAAACATTTGAACTTGAATAATTTGTTTTAAGTAAACCCTCACAAAGCACAAATGCAAATAACCTTACTTCACCCCAGCCTTTCTGGATCAAGACATGTCTCAAAGCAGATCTCCTAACACCTACAGAAATAGTGACAGACCAAGAAAAGGGAGAAACTTTACCTCTTATCTAGCTTAGGTGCCTTGGCAAAGATTTTTCTTATCCTCAAAGGCCAGAACAGAGCTGCCTTCCCTTAAAAATAAATAGAATTGTTTACTAGAATTGTTTACAGTGATTTACAGGTAACTTACAGTGTATTGATCTCACATCTAAACTGAATAATCCTTAGTATTCAGAGAGACTCATAAACTGAAGAAAAGGACAATTTTCTCTTCCTCTTCCAGTTTTTTACTTCTACACACACTGAAATGTCATGTACTGTTTGGATATCTCAGTTTACACAATGACATACTCAAAAAATTAAACTTTATATCGGGACCACATTAAATTAAAAAAAAAAAAAAATTAAATTGGTCTCAATGTTCTTTACTCAGACAACATGAATTCTCTAATTCATCATTTTATTAATTCACAAATTCTCCAGCTCACAAACTCTCTAACTTGCATGTTGCTCTCTCTGTGCCTCAGTGGTTGTACCAGTATATGTTGGGGTGTGGCATCAGCTGTATGTTGGGCCAAAACCAGAGCTGAA
Source organism: Aegithalos caudatus (assembly GCA_013389925.1). Taxonomy (NCBI): domain Eukaryota; kingdom Metazoa; phylum Chordata; class Aves; order Passeriformes; family Aegithalidae; genus Aegithalos; species Aegithalos caudatus. Next base: position 78,821 of record WEIU01007849.1, on the reverse strand, counting down.
GGGACCATCACCCTTACCCCTTGCCACAGACCAAACTCTGAGAAAAATCAGAGCCTAGGGAAGGGGTGGAAGGACTGTTGGTCCTCTTGCCTCGCTCAGGGGAAGATTTGGGCACTCACTTAAGCCCAAATCAGGTAACAACTGGCGATTCATTTTTCCAACACAGGGAGATATTTGATAAACATAGATATAAAAATATATTAGCAGCAAAACTAATAGAATACAGCACAATAGTACGAAGATCATAGGATGTAATATAAGATGCAATATGCCATTTGCAGATGGTGCATATCTCATAAAAACACCATACCAGTGATGTTCAGAAGTTTGTTCTATTTCTGTTACAATTCTGACAACGCAGCCAGTATCATGCTTGATAGCAGTGGTCACCTGTTTTGGACAAATAATAGCCATTTCACATTTGGTGATTAAAGCTTTCAGCTCAGTTTGAGGGCACACTGGGTCCTGTGCTGGCCCTAAGGGACCAATGAGGTCCATGCTGTAGGCCAGTCTGACACCAGCACTGGTGTGAAGTTTGCATTATGGTCTCTGTTAAGCTGTCTATGTGTCTTTAATGACATGAGGTGTTTTAAGATTAAATTTTTACTTCTCTTTACCCAACTCCAATTTGATTGCAAGTAAATAAAATTAATTTAGCTCAAGTTGGCTGTTTTGCCCATGGCTGTTATTGCTGAGTGATCTCTTCCTGTCTGTTCCTCAGCCTGTGAGCTTTTCATTATATTTTCTCTAGCTGAGGAGGGTAGTGATAGAGTGACTTTGGTTGGGCACCTCATGTCCAGCCAGGGTCAACCCATGCATCTGCCCATCAAGGAATTCATTTAATTCTGACACAGGAGTAAACCAGTCCTGGATGTGGTGTGTGTAGGGTAAACATTACCCAAATTGTTCAATATTTCAACCCAAATCACAGGGAATTTCCACCCCTCAGAGGCACATGCCATGGGTTTGACAGAGTATACTTTCTGAGTAGCCCAAAGAACTTTTCCTTCTCTAAGTTCTGCTTGAATACGGACAATACAGTCCTCCTTTATTCTATTACAAAATCTATGGATGACCACTCCCTGTATTACTCCATGGCAAATAAAGTCCTTAGATTACCAATGATATTTCCTGCAGAGGAGGTACATTGGTGTCTCCTGAGTGAGCTGCAAAACTATTCTAGTAGGTAATGGCTGGGCAGGGAGACCTGGATTTGAGTTCACTCTCAGGCTGTAGATTTCACTACATTCTCCTTTCTTCCTTAAGCTTTCTTTAGTCATCAATGTGATGGCTGCTACTAAAGTGAAAAACCTTCTCTCATCTGTGTATAAACCAGAACAAATGGTTTCATCCATAAGTGGTGACAGAATATTATTATGCAGAACTTCATTCTTCAGGTTAGACTTAAATTCATGTTTATTGGAGTAGCCAGAAAAAGGCAAAACATTTCAGTAAGATATAAAATCAGGAGTATCATCACTGTCTGCTCTTAAATAGATAGGGCAATGTTCTGTAAATGAAGTGCTAACCTGGTAAGTCTAATAAACCATCTCTTTGCTTTATTTTGCTGACATGAACATCTCCAATCATAAACACTTAGATTTTTGTTACTAAGACCACTCTACAGTATATTTTGTACACAGTGTAAAACCAGCTTTACATTTTGTAGACTATGAATTTCCTATTTGCTGAACAGTCTACAAATTTGGAGATGCATACAACCCACAAACATAGAATTTTTTATTTCTTGGCATATAAGTTAGACTAAATATTGCACTCAATACTAGCACTGACCTGTGGAGAATAAAACCTCAGTTAAAAGAAAGCTGCTCAGGGATTCCTTTCGAGAAGACACACATACAGAAGTCCAGGACGACTACAAGCTACTGAAATCTCTATGTTTAAATAAACATCCAGTCCTTTTTGGTTACCTCACAGTCTGCTGTTATGAGGAGATTCAAGCACACATCCTTTTATCTAAATATTCAGGGGCAGAATTCCATTTCTGTGCCTGGTCCAGGATGCTCCCACAGCTTTCTGGTCTGCCAACAGTCCTTGAGCTTTGTGTCTGCCCAATTCAGCCACCTGGGCAATGAAATCGGAATCTCCAGGCTCAGCATCTGTCTCTACAGTGTAGCCAGATTTCCAGTGAAACCCCTTTCACTGCATAGAGCATAACAGCTCCAGACACTCTACAGCTTTAATAGGAATATCCTTGAGGTCCCATATCTGTTCATTAGCAATGACTTAGCCTATTAGCAAGCAGGTGAGCATCACATTTCAAAGCTAGGAAATGAAAGGTCTTACTGATATGGAACTGCTGTTAATTTCTGCAGAAACATAAGTTTAGATTAATTTTCAATGTTTATAAAAACCTGTCCAAACCATATTGTGTCACATGAACTCACCATAACCATTTCAAAGACTTTCTGGCTCTGAATAAAATTTATGTGTTTTTATCAACTTTCACCATGTGCAATTTGTCCAATCGCTGTAAAACTATACAGAAAGGTTTTCTTTCTTCAGTTTTGAACAGGCCATGACTGATAAAACCAAAAACAGGAACCAATTCTGAAAATATCTAACATGTAGGTTTAAATGAACTGTCTCATATTATCGCTGGATTTTTCAGCACTCTGAATGTTGTAATACCCTAAGCTGTGGCTGCTTAACACCTCTTAACACAAGGTACAGCTTGCAAGGAGAAACAACTTGCATGTATTTTCCACAGGTTAGTAGTGTTTTGTTGGTTGTCTGGTTTGTGGGCTTTTTATTTTTTGTTAATTTGCAGGAGGGTTTGGTGTCTGCCTTTTATGATATTCAGAAAAGATTCAGATGCCATTTATCCTTAAGGATGAGGTCTGTATCTGTACAGAAAGGATGTGGAAAGACCTAATAAGGGTCTTTAGCACAGCTCCCACCCCAATAAACTCAACATATTCATGCTGTAACAGTATTTGCAGCCCTGACCCAAATGGGGAGAGTGATGGGAACACCTGTATCAGGCTAAGTAGGAGCTAGGACTGCATAAGCCAGTGCTAAAAGAAGCTCCAAGACCTTTGTTTTTTCTGATGCTAAAGCTTTCATATACAGATGGATATACTCATACACACATTCATTATTTGTTTAATCAGCTATTATCTTTGTTTCAATATTTCATTATGAATAAACGTTTTTATCATCTGCTGATTAAAAAAAAATACTATCATTTTGTGGCCATATGTATCATATAGAAAAGCTGTGTGAAGAATAAATTTAGTTTGATAGTCAAATAATTTTTTAAAATATTTTTAAATGGAATAGGTGGAAATTATCTTGAAAAGAAAACTGAAACAGTGCAAAAGAGTATGGGCCTGATACAGAGCTGGTAACTGAAGATAACAAAAGAAGCAAGAAAAAAACATTTTAAATTAATACCATGCCTGTAAAAAAGAATGGCAAAGCTGCATCTAAAAATATTCTTCATGAACATGTCATTGCAGGATATAGTCACAGTAGTATTCTGGACTTCAACAGCACTACCAGCAAAAGAATCCCACAGCAAAATTTAAAAAAAAAAATTATAGAAAATATGCAGACCACATGTCTTCAGTTTTCACCAGAACAGTAACTTTCTGCCAAATACCAATATAGGAGTTACTTTTCACTATAAAATATCTTTGTTGCAGTAGCCACCACACAACTTAAAGAACTTGTTCACTCTTGCAAGACAGGCTTTGGATTGTTTTCTCTTATCTCTTGCTTTCTCACAGCATAAGCACACTAGGCGGGTACATAACATTAATCACAGCTTTTAATTTGGATCCCTAATAGTTTCTTTAATATTCAAAGCAGCCCTGGTAGAGAGGAAAACAATAGCTCCAAGGCAACAGAAGCTGTTCTCTTCTCTGGTTAACAATATTTCCCAGCCTTCCTTTCAGGCTGATGCTGAATTACAGAGGTGCTTGCTGGATGCACACGACTCTCCGTTTCTCTCCTTTCTCCTCCAGCACACGCAGGGACCTGGGGAGAAGGGGGAGGTGGTGGCTGGTGGCAGGAGCAGCCCAGGTGTGCCAGGGGGACACCAGCACAGGTCTCTGGCCTCGGGCCAGAACACACCACTGCAGCCTAGTCCTCCTCCTGGATGCTTGAGCAGTCAGCCAAAATTACCAAACAAGCCAAGGACCCCTCAGTGGACCAGGGATCCTTGGCTGCACACTGCTACCTGCTTCCTCGGCGGCTCAGCATTTCTTACATCTGTACTCGAGTGATGTCAATCACTCTCCGAGTTAATTAGTCTGCTTTCAATTACTAGGATAATTAACACCTCATTTAAAGCAGAAAATAGTTCTCTTAATTTCAGTACTGTATGACTAAATCTGAGTTTGCCTTCAGCCCAACAGCTCCCAAAAGCCTTGACCTGATAGTGCTGATTGGGATCATTAGCCCGAACAAATTATAATACTACAAAGGCTTTCCAGCTGTGTCTCTTCCAAGCTTTGCAGGATTTTTCAGGACTCTCAACACATTTTCCTTAAAGAATTGCAGAATATTCCCTATACAACCATGCAGAGAAAAACTCTGCTGTCTGCAAGAGTAACAACACAAGCGACCACCACACGAGATACCATCTTCATTTAGTTATTTTTTATTTTCATACAGAGCATAGAAAGGTGCTGATTCAGCCAGTGATCAATCCTTCAACAAAACCATCTTCAAAACTGACCCTGTACATGGAGAGGCATGAACCTGAATCACTAGCCTAGCCAAAAACCCTCTGTTTTGTGGGAGATTTTTGTGCAGCAGGTACTATAGTAAGGAGAGATGGGGAAGTTTGCTAATATGTGGAGAGATCTGCAGGAAACAGAAGACCTTCAAAAGCGTCATTTCTTCAAAAAATCAAGGTAACAGAACCTGTCTTTTGGAGAGATTCTTATTCAGTTAAAAGCTGAAGAGAGTCTGATTTTCCTGTGGAAAAGCTAAACGAGCGTTTAGATCTCTTGCATTTCATTTGATGAAAGCAAACACCCCAGGAGGCAAAAGCTATTTAATCTACAACTAGCAATCACTAATATTTCTGATTATATAAGGGACCCATTTTCACTTAATTAAAACAAGTATTTCTCCTTTCTGCTTTGGTGCTTTAACTCAATCGATTTTCAGGAAAGACATTTTCCATATAACTAAACTTTGATCATGACAGTGACTGTGATGTACAGTGTCATTCAAATATGTGCTTATTTTTGTGTTTCTTCACTTAGACTGGGATAAGCTTATGGGGTGCTCAGAAGCTGAAGATTTCTCTTCATCAAAGCAAAGATTTCTGCAGATTTGGGGAAAATGCTTGTACCACATTGCTTGAAGGGTGTTATGTGATTGAGTTATTAAAGATGGAACCATCATGCCGTAGCCGAAAGGGGGATGTTAAAAATGAATGACAGTCCTGCCTGAAATGAGTACATAACTATACATGCAGCCTTAATATTCTTCTAGCATTGCTTGGAGTTTTTGCATAAAATTTCTTGCAGCAGGAACTTTTGGTTGCTTGACAGATTCAAGCTGACAGTCTACAGGTGAAAAGCTTTCTGCCACATTACAAGTTTCAGTCATTTGAGACCATGGTGACAAGGACACATTATGTGTAGGCACTCACCTTATCGGGGCCAAGCTGCAAAAATCCTCCTGACAAATGGCTCCATTGACTAAAGGAAGTTTGTGTCATGCTTAAGGATGTGTAGAATTTGATTCTATGCACAGGGCTTCCTTTCATGTTTGATTGCTCATTTTTTATTCAGCAAGAAAACAGCCTGTCAGTTGTCAGCAAGGATAAGCTCTCCAGCGCTGTAATTCTGAGAGCAGTTGTTGATTTTACAAAGAGAGGCGCTGACTTGCAGCCTACCTCCTCTTCTTATTCTGGGCTTGATACAACTTTGGAAGTGTTATTAAGAATTTAAACCCTAAACAGTGTACATTCCATTTCTTTTCTGAACATTTAGGTATTTATCTTACTTGTTTAAAGTCAAAGATTTCCTTTTTTTTTTCCCCAACAGAAGTGCATAGAGCAAAACTAAAGTAAAGCATGCAGGCAACATTGTGCATGGAGGAAAATCATCCAGGCCCAGCAAGAGACACCCAACTGAAAGATTTCCATCTGACTAGAGTGCACATTAGGGCAACGCACCTCAAAATATATTTATTTTTTCTTAGTTTCTCAGCCTTCCAATAGAACCTAAAAATAGAGAAGATCACTGAAAGATTCAGTGATTTGGTCTAAAGATTGCACCAATGCACTGCTTGTGTTAGGACCTTTTTTATAACACAGCCACATCCTTTATTGTGGTGAAAAATGAGATAGTTTAATTTGCCTGCCATCTTATATTTCCCAGAACTGAGATCATTGTGATATCCCTTGGAAACATGCTAGGCCACTAAAAAAAAAAAAAAAAAAAAAAAAAAAAAAAAAAAAAAAAAAAAAAAAAGCTGAATTTTATTGCAAACATACATGACATCAATTTCAACATCCAAACAAGGTGTACAGTCAAGACCCATCAGAGTTAGTAATCTGGCTCTGTTTCTATCTTTGTAGTCCAGCAAAATCCTTAGGTTATGGCGTATGCTGTACCGTGTCATGCTATGTGGTTTTTAGACTCAATTCCTTAAAATACAAATTACCATAGAAATTGCATTGGAAAATAAAAATTATTTCAGTCTGTCATGCTCTGCAGAAAGTTATCTTGCATGGTACAGAACCAGTACCCCATTGTGTAGGATTTGTGGGTAGCTCTTTGGAGATGTCAAACAATCTCCACTGTAGAACTAAGGGATTCCAGGTCACACTCTTGGTGTTAGACACTTAGTAGGTGCTCTGGATTTGGCTATGAGTCACATTTCAAAGAGCTCTTAAAGTATTATTTTACTAATTTCATAAATATTTATATGGTATGCAGCAGAGAAGCAACAGTCCTGATTACAAGCTACTCACAGGAGGTATCACTGCAATCCAAGTGCTAAAAAACCAGATTGTTATAATTGTAATTGCTGAATACCTCCAGTTTATGGAGAATTTTAGCACTTGTCAGAATTATGGTGTCTTAGTCATCCTTGTATTGACAGAATATTTGAAAAAAGTCACCTTCTTCAAATAAACCTGGTATTAATTCTTAACTTATGGATGTTGCAGTGCTTGTTGATCAATATTTCAAACACTTTCCATTTGAATGTATTTTAGGTAACTGTTTATACCATCTATATTCTTTTCCTTATTTACTTCTCTGTTTTCAAAACTGAAATTATATTTATCATTTTATTCAGTATTTTCTCCCAGAACATTGTGATTTTTGGGTGAAGAAGTGGACTACCACAGCGATTGATGGTACCTGTCAGAGAAGCAACAGTAAAACAGCGAGCAGCAGTGTTTCCCCTCCCATCACAGCAGTGACAGTGACTGTGGACTCTGCAGAACATTGTCCCTCCAGCAAGGACAGGAGAAGACACTGCCCCCTGTGCTGCTCCCCATTCTGCTCACAGATATCTGGGCTTGGCATCTTGAACAAAGTAGCTTCTGTATAAAATATTTGCTGTAGAACCAATACCAATCTGGAAGGAAATACCACTTCATTATTTTATCACAGACTTCTAATCTACACTTAAATAGTATAATTTGCATTAGGACTGCGCTAAGATTGGGATATATAAAATTATATATATTGCTGAATATGTCTAACTCACAGCTTCAAGGAGACTTGGAGACACTCAACAGCTCCAGTAGAGCTTATCAGAAATTGGCACCATTATAATATTCTTTAGCTTTTGATCCACACTTAAGTGGTTAGATAGTTGGATGAGGTGATCACTGAGGTCCCTTCCAACTGAACTATTTTATTTTAATCTAAATTTTGGTTACTCTATCCGTATACTCCTAGAAGTGCATATGGAGGAGGCATATCAGTCTGTCTAGTTGTTCTACTTTCTGGAGCACTTACTTTTTATAAAACCAGAAGTAATAAAAAGTTAATATAAATAGAAGTTAAAGTATTACAATTAAAGTTATTACAATTATAATTTATGAAGTAAAAATACATGGTTTGATCTGCTCCCCCTGACAACTTGCTTCCTTTTGTACTCTTTGCAAAATTGTAATGTTGCCCTTTGCTCATCAATTCCAGAGAAAGGCATATAAAGTCATTTAAAAGTGGGCTGTGCACCTGTACCCAAAAGTAGATACTAACATGAGTACAACCGTCACAGCTTGAGTCCTGGCTTATCAGCAAAGTCACAGTGATTTTTTGGCACAATGATCTTTGCTTGAATAATACCTATTTGTCAAAAAACAAAAGCAGAAAAATATTTCTCATTTGCTGAAGTGTCTCAAATTTAAAGGAATTGAAGCCTTTTTTTAAGCTATTTGATCAAAATAAATACACAACAATCTGCAGTAGTCAAAATTATTTTTTCCCACAACCACTTTTTTCCCTACTACTCATCTGACAAAGATACATACAGTTCTTTTGTTTTAGTATTTTAGATTGCTCTAGATAACATATTACTGTAAATTTCTTTTTTTAGGATCCCTTTCCTCCTTGAAATGTGTGTGATATATGACTAGAAAAGATAACTACCAGTCTGTTCAGCTGATATTCAGATGTGAAATAAAGTCATGTCATTCTAAAACAGGGTCAAATTAATTCAGAGACATAGTGAACAGTTGTTCACTCACATGTGCACTATGTTTTTTATTATTTCCTCCTTTAAACATCTTGTAAGTGAAGGACTGATATTTCAATTCTATTGCTTTCAGAGGACTAAAGCTATTACTTTATTTTCACTGTTTATCTTTATTTATTGTATGACATTTCTTTCTCTTTTTAAAACTTGTATTACTGAAATTGTTAAACTGAACTGCAATGCTAAAACTACAAAAATTGTGGGTAATATAGTGAATAGTCTAAATGGAATGTGACTGAACAGAATGTATTTAAGAACTTCATAATCAGTATAGAGGTACTTCTTCAGTAGAGATGTCAAACCTCAGAGAACAAAACAGCTGTCTGCAGCTGGCAGAAGTTACAAGAAAAAAAATACAGTCTAATCTGTAGTTCTCAAAGGTTTTGTGCAGCACAAGGAAATGGGCAGACAGGAATCTTAGTGTTTAAATGAGTGACTGTTCCCTCCTGTGAGCAAACAGCCAGGCTCGCTATTAAAAGTTTTGCTTTTAGTTATGTCAGCAAGAAATTATTTTAGCAAGAACTTCAAATTTAAAAACACAATACTCATAGCTAAGGCAGCTGTTTAAGCTAAAGCTAAAGGAAAAAATATGTTGTGGGGGTTATTTTCCCCATACAAAATCTTTGGGAAGCTGTTATATCTGGCCAATAATATGTATGCATATATATATATATATGTATATGTATATGCATATATTAAATATATGTATTTCATATACATATATTTCTCTTCTTGCCAGTAGTAAAATGTAGTAAAATGTATCTTGAATAAAAGAGGTTATGGACATACCCATCTACTGCAGCCAAGGGATCTACAAGGTTGCCTGGGATCCACAAGACAAGTATGTGTGCACAGTGGTGATTATCCAAGGTTTCCAAGGTCCAGTAATTTTTATTGCCAGGAAGATGACTTTTCAAATTTCCTTTCTCCTGTCCTCTCTCCCCTAGGCTCTGCAGGCAGGAACCCCTCCCTCCCATTAGAAATGTCACTACCCCATCTGCTGCCCCTGAACTCACCCGTGCTGGCAGGGACCCACGGGCAGAACGAGGGAGCTGAAGTCACTCAGCACAATGTGCTACACAGGCCCTTCCAAGGCAATTGCTAGCATTTTCCACCAAGAAAAAATGTTGTGCAGAAGGGATTAATGCTGCTATGGTTCTTTTTTGATGTCTGTAAGACAGATCAGGACACATCTCCTGTGTCATTAAATCCAACTCTTTCTTACTGCAGGGAGCATGTAGCTTATTTGTTCCATTTAAATGTGTGTGCTATGTGCCATCCAAGCTAAGTGGTGACCAAGGGAATTGCTTCCCTGAACCCAAGAGATGCTACTGTAATACCTAAATTACATGGAATTACCTTTGTGCATCTATCTCAAATGGTGTCACAATTTCAGCCAGCAAATGTACATGTTATTATGGTCAGCAGGCCTTCACTCACTTGAAATTAAGAATACTCTATTGCTTTTAGCAAATAAAACAGTAATAACAGCTCAAAAAGTGTGCACTCTTATTGGAAACCACATTGTACAGGAACTGCTTCTTCTCATAATTACATAGTTGGCAACAGAGGGTGAGGGGGTGAAGAAAAGCTATTTTCCCATCTGCAGAAAATCCTGACAGCCTCTTAAAAACAACAGTAATGAGGGAGAGAAAAAGAGGTATTTGTGAAGGCTTTAGATATTAATTTCACATAAATATGCCAAACACAAAACCTTCCTTGATTTACTTTTGCTTGCACGGGAGGAGGCTTTGCACAGTTCACTGGAACTCCTGGCAAAACATAAGGATCTCAGGGCATGTAGTTCTCACAGAATATTTTAAGAAATAAATTTTTAGTTGATGTTTTATTTCACAGTATTCAAACCATTCAAACTCTAGATAGAAGCAAAAAATGAAGAAGCAAAATCAAAGTTTACTGAACTAATAAAGTGAAGAAAAGGGAAACACTTAGATTAGACTTTACAGAGTCCAATTAGCTCAATTCATCCTAAGTAAACTCCTCTTTGCTGTGGAGCCCTGAATATGGGCTCAGGGAAGTTTGGAAGGGAAATAAGTGATAACTGTTGTCAGCTCTGGACAACAGCAGAATGAAGGAAGGAAAGCTTTCCAAGAGCTCTGTCCCAGGAACCAGACACGAAGAGCAAAGCTCTGCCTTCAGCTCAGCCCTTCACCCTACAGCAGTTTCAGGGTAAGTTGTTTGCATTATCTGACACTTTACAAAATCTGTGTCCTCTTGTTCAGGGGAGAACATGGTATGGCAGTCACCAGCACTGGAACAAGTGGAAACTTCCAGTCATAGAAAGAGAAAGCCTGAGGCCTTTGAAAAGTCTTTGCTTTATAAATTGTGGGTCCTGCGCTCTGCCTTGGAGTCCTATCTGCTGGCATGTACAATTATAACTCTTCAGCTGAAGATCTATATTATAAAAGTCTGCAAGGCAAGATACTGGGTGCATATGTTTATCTGTAAATGTCTCTATTCAGAGACAGAAATTCTATTTATACCTTTATATGTACTGTAAATTTTCTGTAACATCCATAAAGCATTAAAACATGCTTATGTAAAATAGAGCACATTAATATCTTTGATCTCCAGGAGTATTAATCTCTCCTGCTTGTGTTACTTGCTGCTTAGTAAAATATTTCTTCTAACACCCCAAATAATTCAGGCCAGCAAAAATCTCAGGACAACTTGTCACTGAAGTTGGTTTTGAGACTTCTGGTTGCTGGATGCTGTGAAATGTGTACACAAGGACATCATAAGCTAAGACTGTTCCTTAGGTCAATAATTTGAAACAGACACTATTTGAAATAAGCAAAAATAAGAAGAAAGGTAGGTCTTGCTTATCATGCTCTCAGGCTGATTTTTGATTGATATTTCAGGTTAGGAATAAATTGATCACAACTGTGGTAAATCAGCTCAAACATAAGCAGAACATGTTACAATATTCCATCTTGGAGTACTACTGGAATGGTCTCTGGAGTGAATGAAAGCACAGATGCTTTGCCACCATCACATAGATGTAATCATGGTTTCTTATCTCCAGTCATTATGCTGTTCTGCTTTTATTGATTCCTAAAGATTTTGCTTTATTTAGCCAAATCTGTGATTAAACCCAAGTTTTAAGTGGAGTATCTACAAAATTGGGTGTGGGTTTTTTTCCTTGAGTTTTCTGATACCAAGTTTGAAAAACATATTTCTTTATGTGTAAAGTGAGATTAAAAGCTTCACTTCTCCTACTTTGCATGCTTGGTATTTAGCAGTCTGTAAGAGGGTTGGTTTGTTCTGGCTTTTAATTTTTTCCAGGCATTTGGAAGCAATCTGGTAGACACAGCACAAATTAGTATCCAGCACAAAGTTCAGCTTTAACAGTGTCCTGTTAGTTTGTGAGAAGTGTCTGAACTCACTAAGTTCACCAGCCCTGCTGTCTGGGGGCTGAGGATGAAAACAGCACTTTTCCTAAGGATCAAATCTCACACTACACCAGAGTCTTGCTGAAGATCTTGGCTGCAGAGGAGCAACAGAGGTGGCAGGTGGGTACTCAGTGTCAGCTGCCCAAGGGGAAAACCTACAGGAAAACTTTAAAAATGCTTTAGAGGAATAACTGAGGAATAGATCAATCCATTGGGTGACACCATCCTCCTGCTTCTGAAGCACACAGCTTGTGTAGCCTCTGCCTCTCAGAGCAAGAGCAAGAGCTAAAAACATTCTAAGGGATTGCAGCTGCAGCTCTGGATGGCTAAATTCAGCTGTACCGTATCAGTGTAACTGGAAATGTGTTCCACTTTGGAGTTTATCCACATCAGCTACTACCACATAACAAATACTACTCCTCTGTTTCAGCTTGGTGTAAACAGAGCAGAACAATAGGAAGCATCTGAAGAAATATCAGAAAATAACAGGAGAATAAAAAGCATCTCTGATTGTACAAGCAAATTTTATTGTTATAAGAAAAGAAAAAACCCAAACAAACCAAAACCAAATCAAAACCTAACCAAATAAAGAAAACCAAAAGCAAAAACAAACAAACAAACAAACAAACAAACCCAAAAACATACAAAACCCCCAAACAAACAAACAAAAAACAACCAAGTCCACCACCTCACAGCAGGGTTCTCAAATTCAGTTGCTGTGTTATTTTAAATTGAACACTGATGAACTTCTGATTCTTGCAGTTCAAAACTTCAAAACTTCTTGATTACTTTATCTCAGCTTGATGGATCAATTTTATTGTAGCTCAAGGCACAGCACCAAAACGCAGGACCAGCCTGATATCCAGTCAGGGTAATTCTGTGGAATAATCAGGATGCCTGATTCCCAGAGATTGTGTGCACACTGGCTGAGCAACTAATTATGGCTGTGCTACAAATGAGTAAGACTATACATCATGTAGCTTCCCAAACAGCACATGATGTATTCTGCCTCAGGAAATTTAGTGTGCATATTACTTCACAGCTTGGATTCCAGTTGCTCACAGAAGTGGCCTCCATGTTCTGGAATTATTTGAGAAGTCTGTTTCACTCAGAAAGCATCTCGTTTTATTATCATGGTGAAATTCAAGCACATAAGCATATTATTCTCAGAATCATCAGAGAATCCTTGTATAACAATACTATAATTGCCCTAAAACAAACAAGAAAAAAAAAAAAAAAAGACAATTAGTGCACAATATCACCACCCCTTGTCTAAGTGGCTTCTTGGAATGGTTCTGGTGATTTCTGTTAGAACTGACAAAGACAGTTTCCCATCAGGGACTGTTCTGATGGGTATGTGAGTGCATAAAAAATGAAACTGTTCAACTTCCTTCTCATGGCCAGTGTACTGAGGAACAGCATTTCCTGGTCTTGCAGAGTCCCATCAGGAAGTGTCAGATCCACTGACATAAGTTCCTCATCTGTAGGAGGACAGCTGATGGCAGAGGATGTTCCTGCCCATTACCAGCTCTGGGGCTACAAGAGGTGTTGGACTGGGTGGAGTCCAACACTGTTGGAGGCCCATTAGCTAAAGGGAATGGTGGAGATTTTGGACCAGCAAGAACTCCTTAGTGACATTTTTAGGGATTAATAGGGATAAGGGTCTTGGAAAAGCTCAGACAATTGATGAGGCAGTTGTTGGAGGAGAATGACTTAACCTGAGGACTGGTGCTGCCCCTGGTTTACTTTTTGGATATTGTTATCCCTCTTCAAATCTTTGAAAATCGTTTCATGGAGTAAGAGAGCAGCATGTGAAGAGAATGTAAAATAAAGAATGAAATGGGCAGAAGGAATATGAATGGATTTACTCAAACAGATAAAAGGAAAGAGAACAATTTACCAAACAAAATGGAATAATTAAGGTGATGTTAACTGATTACTTTGGTCTTTTCTTTTATAAAATAAAGGAGGAATGATAGAGGAATAATAACTTTAGAATATCTAGCATTTCAGAGATGAAGTTTTAGTGTCATCACTTCTATTATAAGAAAGTTTTCTGGCATTTCCTCTTCTGTTTTCTACGGTTTTGGTGAACATCTCTCTTCAGAAAAAAATATACCTGTAAGTATGTGATTTTTCTATTATTATTTCTTTATACAAAATGTTGAAAAGTACCTTTGGAAACTTTACTCTTGACCCTTTAATGTCAAATTCTGATACAAGTGTTTCTGAAAAACAGAGATAATTATAATACAAAGAGTTAGTTAACCATAAAGCCATCAATCAGAGTGCCTAAATAACTTCAAAGCAATATGGCATATCTCTCAGCAGCAGTTGCCAATGTCATTTACTCTTCCACTGATAAAGCCCTCACCTGGTTCTTCTCTCAGAGCTCTATTTGTTGAAACCACATTAGAAAATAGAAATTAACCACAGTGCTCCTGCAACATCTCCTCCAGACACATCCTACTGTGATAACTCCAGTAATTTAACTCGTAATAGTAATGCATTTGAATGGTAACTGAAGAGAACTGATACTGATTTTTAAAGAAAGGAAAACAGACTATATATTGACCTCCTTACAGATCTTTTTGGCTTTTAGTCTGACATCCTGCCTGAATTCTCTGAATCTGAGTCTGTATCGTGTTAATACTTGTTAGCCCCTACCAAAAGATTGACTCTTCTTTACTAAAACAAAAAAAAAAAACAAAAAAAAAAAAAAAAAAAAAAAAAAAAAANNACATTAAAAAACAAACAAACAAACAAACAAAAAACCCAAACAAAACCCCAAAACCACAAAAAAAAAAAACAAAAACCCAAAAAAAAAAACCACAAAACAAGCATCATACCTGGGTGCAGGAAATCTCTTATAAAACCCATCCAGACACATATCTAAATAAACTTTGTTCTGGATATTAGCAGTGCCCACAGTGCCTCTCCAGTTTCCTGTTCAGGGCAGTCAAATGCAATCTTTCCATGTCATTTTAGAGATGTTAATAATCAGTGTCATAAGGAGATGAAGGATATTAGTAATCCTCATTTATGGAGATGGAAACTGCAGCACAAGGATGTTACAATATAGAATTTGGACATTTTCTACTTCAATGGGATTCTGGCCCTGGAGAACTGCCTGCTCTGAGGTCTGCTGCCTGCTAAGCAAGGTTGTGGAGATAAAAATCTGTTTGCATGGGTTGATTGCACCATGCATTTTCACACCAACCTCCTTTCAGCGTTCCGCACACTGAGTATTCATCGTCAGCTCCGCTGCAGAGGAGTTCTTTCCAAACGAGTGCTTTGGCACCATCATACCAGACATTGAAGACAATCTTCAAAAAGTGGATGTCACTTCCTAATTAAAACATTGCAAGTGAGAAAGTGGTAACTGGTGGGGAAGAAAAGCATATATGGAGACATGGTGTTTAGATAAAAACTATATTTTGCCAAAATACTGGGGTTTTTTGTAAGACTCCCCCAAAACTAAAAGGTATATATCTTGAAAACTGCTTCTTCCAAAAAAAAAAAAAAAAAAATTGTTTTTAACAACAACAAAAAATTAGTCATAAAAAGATATTTGGGAGAATAATTTCAAAGTCTGTTTTAATTTCTTCAATAAAGAAAATAGGGTTCACTCAGCTGCACAGCTAACCTAAACATGTGCTCAAATTAAGACCTTAATTTTAAGCAGATGTTGCAAACAAGCTATCACAAATGCATCATAAAAATGTCTTCCTAGGGAAGCAAACCTAGTGCAGAAGGTGAAGCTTATGATATAGCCAGGTCCTAAATATTTCATTTGCTGAGCTTGCTGGCTTAAAGTTGGGTTTAAAGATCTCAGTTAGGTTTGCACACAAAATCCAGTACCATTTGTAGCTTCTGGAACATGGATATGCTTCGTAGGAGTCCTGCCATAGCTGGATGGCCTGATGATACTCTCTCTCCTTTAAAAGACTTGGATCTTCTCCAGGCCAGAAGACCAAAATGCACAAACACCTAAACTGTCACAGATTTGCATGTACAGTGACAGTCCATGTGCAGGGCTCTGGTAACTGCTCCAAGTAAAACTCAAACAGATTTTCACAAATCATAATTTCTGAACATTGCTATAGTTTATCCATTCTATTTTTAATCCCAGAAACCAATTTCCTTGGCATTTAGGATGAAATGTCAGTTTTTCAGTTATATTTCATTTTCAGCATTTCCAGAATATAATTGTCTAGTTAAGAGAGACTCACTTGGAATCCAGGTAAGAGCACCCTTCCAGACAGATTTGTTCATCGTGCTGCAAGGCGTCAGATTAAACATGAAATCATGAGCTGCAGAATCTATAGAAAAAAAGCATTTTACATTGATAGTGTGAACAGGCTTCTCCATAAAAATAATAAGAATATACAGTTATACACACAAAAACCATATATTTAAAATGTATCTAATATAAGGCATATGCTATAAAATTATTCAATATATGTGGCAAATACTAAATATGCATTTCAAATTATATTATTAATTATTTTTACATTTAAAGGGCAAAACTACTATCATATTTCTTTAAGTAAAAAGATAAGTCAATTTTTGGTTGATTATATTTTGCAGATTAAAAAATAGAGACAAAGGTACCTATATTTCTCTTTGGAAGATATACAAACATTTTATTAGCGCTAAACCAGCATGGTCTTCTACTGAAAATATCCCTATTTATGCTAATCATGCTGAAAATAGCTAAAAATATTTTTAATGCACCAGCATACTTTCCAGGATAATGTAAATGAACCTTTGAGTAGATATGTTCTGTGAGTGACCCACCTTGCATTTTTAAAATACACAAAATATCAGCCCATGACACAGACATGGCAAGAGGGACACACTAGGCTGTCTCAGTGCCTGATTGGTACCCCGGCCTGACAGCATATCACAGTCCCTCTTTTTTTCTACATACTTCAAGATTTTCATTGTAACATACTGGCTAACCCAATAGGCATAATTTATAAAACAGAGTACTTGTGAAACAAGTTTAAATCCATTATCTTCTAGCATTTCCTGAACAAAAACCTGCCTACTTTACTTGAGAATAAAATTCTCTTTCTCCTATCTGCTGGAACCAGCATTGTGGTAAGGTTTATGTCAATGAAGTAAAAATCATATAACAGTGTGATTAATAACAGAAATATACTTGCTTTTATTTTTCTATATTCCTCAATGAAACAAATTTGAAAGAAAATTCACAATCCCTCAGACTACAGTAATTATCCTGCAAATTTAACAGAAGGATTACCTATTTTTTACTTACCACAAAAAGTATATGACATTTCAAGGTCTGATGATGTACAAACAAATTCACTGACTCCAGGGGTGAATAAAATGAAAAAAAATAATCCAAACATATTTAGTTTTTTTGCTCAGTATTTGATGGTATAAAAATTTGCTTGTGAAAAAGAGGAAGAAAATTCAGCACAGTCATCATCAGTCACATGTCTTCGGGGAAAGTTCTGTTATTTATCAAATTCTTTGCAATCTTTGTTAATCCTACTGCAGTACTGTCAGTTATCATCACACTAGATTTTGTTTAGAAAAACAATTCCTACCTTTGTTGTTACATTTTCCCCAGACAATGCAGCTCAAACCAAGAGTGAAAAATGAAAGAGAAAACTGTGTGAAATGGGGAAGTGAAATGACACTATGACTACCAGAAGCACGTAAAGAGCAAGTCTAGTTGACTCATCAGGTGTAAGATTTCTAAAGGCATAATTTCAAACACAGACTTCCTGCACATATTAAAGAAGAGAAAATCCCACAACTGATGAAAACCAAGTCCATTCTTTTATTTTTATGGTAGTCAGTAGTTCTCACTGGTTTTCATAATAAATTTCTTACAAAGCTGTCTGTGCTTTAAGAATACACCAGAAATCTGGAGGAATGTAATTAGATGATATATTTCAAGTGGAGCTGAATGCAACTATCTGACATTATTGGGTAGAACCACTCATGTCCTACATGGTGCTAGATTCCACCTTCAAAGCTGTATCTATCACAGTTACAATTCTTAGTGGGAACAAACTCAAAAATCAATAAAATTACAACTGATAATTGCCATATCTGACTCGCAGAGTCTCTCTGCCACCTTGTCCCAGACTATTCCCCACAGTCTCTGCTGGAGAAGCAGCACTGCATGGATTGCCCAGAGCACAGAGCCGTGCACGGGCCTGGAGCCAGGGAGACACCAAACACGAGGCAATTACTGGCAAAGGCTGCCCAGTTTTGACTGGCATGTGCTGTAAGAACACAAAATCTATCTGTCACAACTGGAGGTAGCTTACAATGTGTTTTATTCTGCAACGCTGAAAACACTCCAGGTCACAGATCTTGATACTCGAGTATGAAACACCAAACCAAAAACCTCTAAAAGCACTTCTGGTATTAGATACACACCATTATTTCTGTCTCTCAGTGAATTACACAAAGAATAACACATTTCCCTGTGTTGGCTATATCAGTCCTGTGGACTAAACAGAATCAGCTCTTACTGCACAAACCCAGCAGTACTAACCACCTAGTCCCAGCTAATCCCAGCTAGTCCCAACTACAGGAACCGATCAAATTAAGCCTAATAACTCATTCAAGGGAGCACAACCCCCTCTGGCAGGAAACAAAACTAAGTTTTGTTGGGTTTTTTTCTCACTATAATAAAATATGGAAATCAATGGAAGAATGATTTACAGAAATTAAGCAAATCATTTTCTCAGAAGTTACCTTTTTGATTTGTGTATATGTCTGCTGACTTCTCTTAGATGAGAAATTGTATTTATTTTTTAGGAAAAAGAAGCAATACATAAAATAGACAGGTGTTTGAGTTTATTTCCTGCTAAGCAGGAAACTCAATAAAAATTACAACAAATATAACTTTATCAATTATTCTAACTCTTTCCATTGCCCATCACAACACCAAAAAGTTTTTATTCTCACAAATTCTGTGCATACCAGGGTAGTATTTTACATATTATAAAGGTAAATTAGCAAAAGATTAATAAATTGTTTTTCAGAAGTCTGAACATATAATACAGAAGATAATTTAGGAATAAAAATGTGCATAAAACCATGACTTATTGTGCCCAGAGAGGGTAGTTCCTAGATTAATTAAGAGAGGTGAAAATTAACTTGCCTGACAGTACCAATGAGCCACTAGATGTAATAATTCAGAAAATAAGATTAAAAAATTAAAATTTTAATGCAGCTAGAGAATTCCCTTCAGTATTTCCAAATCTCTCTATAGACCACAAGAAGAGTCCCACTGGCCTGACAGAGTTCAAAATGTTAAGCATTTTTCAGTATTTGGCTTTTAAGTGGGAATTCAAAATTATATAACTTTCCTGACAGATCTCCAGGGCACATAAATCACACACAGATTTTTGCTGTTGTTTAACAGGATGCTATAAATTATATAAGCTCTTTGTGATCATAAGCAATAAGTTCTGTTTCAAGATGGACAAATTTTGCTTAAAAATTTGTAAGACATGCAGTGAAAGTGAAATAAATCAGGAAGGCTGTAATAGTTGGGAAAAAGTGATGGAGTAGTGAACAGCTACTAAAAAAGAGCCAAAAAAATATTCCTTTCAACCACAAAGCCATGACCAGCGGTGGGAACAAGCTCAATCCGTGAGAAGCCAAGGCAGGCTCTCTGATGGGTCTTCTGTCACTCCAGTAGGTTCAGCACAAGTCCCAGGCCAGTCTGAGTCGGGCAGGAGGTGGCACTGACCATACCCCACTGATATACAACATTTCCCAGCTCAACACCCGTCCCTCTGTGGCCACACTTGGCCTGGGGTTGCTGCCCAATGCGTTGGGTGGCTGATGCACTCATGGGCAGAGTGGAAAGAGCACTGCAGATTGACAAGATTTTACATAAAGCTCTCAATATAAACGAAGACAAAATCTCTGCTGAATTGACTTTCTAGACATGGTTCAAGCACAGGTGTTTTGTTTTTTTTTTCCCGGATACTTGCTGCAGAAAAGTTATAGATGAGGAATGAGTCCCCCCTGGTGGCTCAGACAGACAGACACATGCAGAAACCTGTTCCTTCCTTATTGCACTTTTATTGAACAAGTCAAGACTATTCCAATGCTTTAAAAAGCCAGCATAAGAAATCTCAATTTAAAAAGATCTGTCTGGCTAAATGGGAAAACAAGAACAATAAGTACTACTGGTATCACAGCTAAAATATCCTTTATGACCATGATTATAAGGCCTACAGCCTTGAAGGCTGTGTTTGGTCAAATTGTCATTAAATCAAAATAACCTAAATTATTTTAAAATATTTTCAGCAAATTCCATTTTAGATACTTGTGGCTTTTCATGTCAACATCGATGCTATTCAAAGAAGTGATCTCTTGTGATGATCACTAAGGTCCCAAACTAGGGCACTAGTGGTGTGAAGAGTCTGTTCTGTTCCTTTCAAGTGAGTATAAGGATCACTGCAGAAGATAAAGTTCTGTATACTTTAATTTTACTAAATCCTCTTTCTTTCCTATAATCTTTTTCTTATCTATTCCTATCCAGAAGGAAGGTGAAAAGGAAAGAGAAGTGGAAAGAGCTACACAATAATGTTACTTCACTGAAGTTTTGTCAGTGAAATACTTCATTTATTTTGAAATTTTTTGCAAGTATATTCAGTAGGAACCAGCTCTCATTACCAATTAACAGTACATAAATTCAAGTCTAAATAATTTAGAACTTCACACCTATGACTTTTAATTTCTTTACATTTGAGATGCTCAGAACAGAAGTTTATTCCAAGTTTCCTCACTGATTTGTGGCTAAAATTGTTAAAACAATTAAGGACATTTTTATCCTCTTTATCAATACATCAAAAAAGTACTTAACTTACTTGTGATTTCTTTTCAATATAATCACTTTGCATTTGGGTTGTTGGATGCAGGTGAGTATGTTGACCAGATAAGCACTAATAAGTCACTAAAATCTCCCTCAGGAAAGATTTATAATATACATGATCATAATATCCCATCACAGAAAAAAATAAGAAGCAGTACACCAGCATAGCAGGGAAAGTACTATATTTCAAAGTCTTAGTCAGACAGAATTAAAAATTATGTCCTAGCTTTTAGCATGTAACAAAATTTCACTTTAATGGAAAACTCTTTCAAGACATTAACCACATTTATTAAATAAAGAAAAGGCAAAAATAATTTTCCTTGCAGGACCATTTTTGGTCAGTTTTTGAAGTAGATAATTTTGCACCTGGAAGCAGACATTTATTCTTTCTGATGCTGGGTTTAAGGTTGATGCTGAAGGCACTATAACATAAAGGGGCTCTATATAAGGCATAAGACTGCTTTCACAAAATAAAAACATACTCAACTATCGGCATGAAGAACAGAAAACTGTAGAGTCTTCTCAAATGCCCTCACCCTATCTTTGACAATGTTTATAGTGGAAGTAGAAAGTCATGCCCAGGGATACAATCAAGAGGTAGAGGATTAATTTCCTCTACAGGCAACTGATGAAATGCTTGAGAGTGCCATGGGAGTCCAAACCAAGAGCAGTGCTCACTGGCACATATCCAGTGGTGAGTTGGTAGCATTTGAGTAACAAACCAAAGAGTTTTTGAAATACGGAAAAAGTGCTGTGCATTACTTTGAATATGTTTTGTTAAATGCTGCATGAACTTTGGCTTAGTGGTTTGACTTGAATATATCACATTAAACTGCTGGAGACTATTAAAATGTAGCAAACACATACCAGGTTGTATGGTTTTCCTGTGCAAACAATTATGTTGGAAATAACTCCCTGCCTCTTGCCAGTAGCCTTAATTTTTTTTCTCTCTGCAAGCCAAAATTTAGTCTTAAACTTACAGCTGTACTCTAAAGTATCCATTAAACTATTAAAATTGTCAAAAAGAAGAGAAAGCAGAGGATGAAGGGATAAGAAAGGGATGTGTCCTACCTGAGGCTCACAGTAAGGACACCACAGAACACTGTCCACCCTGGAATTCTAGAAGGGGAGACAGCTGGGCATGTTTTGCGGCTGTTTGCTCTTGTTCTCTGTTATTCCCTGCTTAAAATAGCTGTTTGCTGAGGTCTGTGTAGCTCTGGGATAATCTTATTATAGTGGATCCAACTCATAGCTAAGCACACTTGTCCCATTTCTCATGCAGGCTGCAGCAGGCTATGCTGTACATGGGGGAATGAAGAAATCCATGGTATGAGGCATGAAGAAATTTGTGGTACAGCCACAGAAACTCCAGAGCAACCAAATTACAGCAGTTTACCAAGTTTCCACCCTATTAAACTTATACTGAGCAGCTGTAATAATTCACGTCTGCTCTTAATTTTTATAGCACAAAGAGATTTCCATGAAGTTTTGATCACCTAAATTAAGCTCTCACGGTACCATGCAAAAATCTACAGATTTTCTTCATCTTTGCCAATGTGATGACTTTGGCTTGTAATAAAGCAGGCTCCAGTCAAATTAGTTACCTTTTAATTCTATGGAGTGTGGTTAAGAGTGTGAAGTACCTCAGAGCTTTAAAGATTTCTCTTTGAAGTATCAAAGAGGGATAATTTTCTCATCAAAAATTTTTACATTTGCAAGAAAAGGATGAGGGTTGTGGGATAATTTAATTTTAAAAAATAACTTTAAAGAATGACAAGGAGCTTTGTACTTTATAATTAAGAACAGATAGGGACTAATGAATAATAATGGGGACAAAGCCAAAAGCTTGAGAAAGGGAGAGGGTCACTAGCAAGAAAATAGCATGTAGTCATAGACTGAAAAGAAAAATTTGCATATATCCTGACTGTTTTTCAAAGGGAAAAGAAAAAAGAAAAAAAAAAAAGTCATCTATGACGTTTTGTGGAATCTTTTAAGGTTGGAAGGGGATAGGAAGATTGTGTCTAAGAAGGAGGCTTCAGTAATTTCATACAGAA
Source organism: Aegithalos caudatus (assembly GCA_013389925.1). Lineage (NCBI taxonomy): Eukaryota > Metazoa > Chordata > Aves > Passeriformes > Aegithalidae > Aegithalos > Aegithalos caudatus. The sequence continues at coordinate 55,770 of WEIU01007849.1, read as the reverse complement.
TCACAGAATTAACTAGGTTGGCAAAGACCTCTGAAATCACCGAGTTCAACCTATGACCAAACACCACTGTGTCAACTAGACCAGTAAACTGAGTGCCACATCCAGTCTTTCCTTGAACACCTCCAGTGACAGTGACTCCACCACTTCCCTGGGCAGCCTGCTCCAAAGTCTAATCACCCTTCCTATGAAGAAATTCCACCTGATGTCCAACCTGAACCTCCCCTGGCACAGCTTGAGGCCATTTCCTCTCACGCTGTTGCTGCTTGCCTGCGAGATCAGTGACCCCCATCTGGCTACGACCTCCGATCTCAGATAAGGTCCCCCTGAGCTTCCTCTTCTGCAGCCTCAAAAATCCAAGCTCCTTCAGCTCCCCCTCACAGGATTTACCCTGTAGACCATTTACCATCTTCCCTGGACACACTCCAGCACTTCAATGTCCTCCCTTAACTAAGGGCCCAGAACTGAACACAGCACATGAGGTGTGACCTCACCAGCACCAAGGGGGCAATCACTGCCCTGGTCCTGCTGGCCACAATATTGCTGATACACACTGACACATTCCTGATCCTTTTACCAGACTGAGTGAAACTGGGATCAGGGTAAGGTATGTCCAGTAGCTATGGACAAGTTGGTCCTGAAAAGGCTGGTGGAGCTGTCAGCCTTCACTGTAGGAATTGCCTTGAAAATAAGACACTTTGTAAATCACTTATTTCAGAAACCTAGGCTCTTATATCAGTATTTCCTTCAGAACCTCCACATGTACAAGCACATTCTCTAGAAGTCATAATTAGTTTCTTCCATACCATGTACAAGTTACCTACACCCAAGGAAATATCAACAACTTCCAGGGATGAAAATGTTGGCAGGCAGTAATACTTCTGCACTTAGTACTGGTTTTCACCAAGTGTGTGAAACAGAAGAAAAATACACTAGGAAGAAAACAGTATTTCACATAATTAATAGGGTTGTTAAACAGACATGGAGCTAACAGACTTTGGGAGTTACCTGGTAGTAATTTGTTTATTGAAACACTCACTTCACAGCTGATTCTCTTGCAGGATTTGTTAGTAGCAAGAGGGCCTGTTCTAATTTACGCACATTTTCTACCATAGGAGGACACCAAGCATTTCAGAGCTTCCCACCTGGAAATGCACACAACATGCTATAAAAATAAAGACAGACTGCTCAGAACCCAGAGTAAAGAAGAAACACATCTTGAAGTCATTTTTGGATTACAATTCCCTTACTTTATTTTGATTCTAATGTGAATAACTGCTCTCAACAATTCCAGGGATCTAAACCAGTCACATCTGTGCAAGTATACTCAAATCCTGTGTTCATTTTTGGGCTCTTCACTACACGAAGGACATTGAGGACATTGAGTATGTCCAGAGAAGGGCAGTGAAGTTGGTAAAGGGTCTGGAGCACAAGTCTTATGAGGAATAGCTCAGAGTTGCTCAGTCTGGAGAAAAGGAGGCTCAGGGGTGATCTTATCATTCTCTACAACCTGAAAGCAGGATCTAGCAAAGTGGGGATCTGTCTCTTCTCCCAAGTAACAAGCAATAGGACAAGAGAAAACAGCCTCAAGTTGCATGTTTAGCCTGGATATTAGGAAATATTTCTTCACTGAAAGGACTGTCAAGCACTGGCACAGGCTCCCTGGGGAAGTGGTTGAGTCACCATATCAGAAAGTATTTAAAAGATATATAAATGTGGCACTTAAGGACATGGTTTAGTGGTGGACAGTGCTGGGTTAATGGATGGAGTCAATGATCTTAGAGGTCTTTTCCAACTTGAGTGGTCCAACAATTCCAAGTACAAAATTTAAGTGTAGCAGCAAACAAAGCAGAAGCATGTAGAATATTGAGAATCTTGAGTAAGTCTGGTCTTCTCTTTTCCTAATATAAAAGTATAATCCTATTATTTTCAAGTTGCACATTGGAAGTATTAAATATTTTTTCTGAAACTACATTCCAGTCAGAATCATCACCTATCTTCTGGTAGAATTCTGGATTCTTTAATATTATTTTTAATCATCTTTGTGTCAGAAAGCTACCTACTAGCTTCACTTGCTTTTTACTACCAGAACACGAGCAGAAGAAATAATATTTATCTTCCATAGATACAAACTTAGCCACTGGCATGGAGATACCTTACTCTTGGTGCTTAATTCTGAACTGGCCAAATCTCAAATTTAGAAAGGAAAACTTTTTGCAACCAGAAGAAACACGTGAGTGTTTTGGTACTGCCTATGGAGTACATAAATATAAATTTGGGGCTTTTCCTTTACCTTCTCCAGCAAACTCTCTATTTCCTATTTTCCCTGTATTTGTCATTGGATGATCAAGTCAACTTCCTCTTTCAATGCAAGCACCAAAAGAAGTGAGTGAATGCATCAGGCATGGAAAGATTACTTTTAACTAAGTGTAAAACATCATTTCAATGAGGACAAGCAGTACAACCAGGTGATCTGAATTGCTTGTTCAATACAATTTGAACCTCACATGGTCAATATAATTTTATGAAAGAAATTATATATTATAGCTACCCATGGAATGATACTGGCTTAATGAGACTCTGTATCAGACTTTTAAAATTATAGTTGTGCCAGCACAAAAAAAACCTGCCTCAAAAATATGTGGGATGGCATGATTTGCTTTTTAATTACTAAGCAAGTACATTGAGGGCAGTCAGAAAAGCAACATTCAAAACCCTGGTTTAATGTCTGTGATGTCGTCCTACACAAGGAAATAGAAATAATAGTATTGGAAGACATTCAGGCTTTTAAATACAGTTTTTCAGCTACAACTTAAGAAACAGCTTGAAAGTTAGGTACAATTTTTTATTTGCAGGATGAGGATGACTAGTAGGAAGCATCAGATTTTCTGATTACAAAGGGCCCTGCTAACACAAAAGGATTAATTTTAATTTTGGGGTTTTTTTCAATTCAGTAATTTTTACGTCTCAAAATAATTAGGCCCTTCATTCTTTGAAAACAAGTATCTGCCAGTGTATGTGCCTTGGGCTAAAAAATTTAAATCCAACCTCTTCACACTCAAGGGAGAAGAACCAGTCTAATACTACAAAAAGGCCAGATCCCCTTTTCAGTTGAGTGAAAGGTGGCTTCCTTTGCAGTGCTGAAAATTAAGACGTGTTCTTTAAAGGCATAACTGCTTCCCCACCATACAAAAATGCTGACAGAATGCATTTTAACCACTAGCTGCTAGAATATTCTTTGTTGAATCAAATACAGCACCTCTTGTCAGCGGGGTGCTCACAGAGCAAATCTTATGCCACAGTGCTTTCCCGTGCCCAACAAGCGAGGCTTCTTGCTCTCCACCTTTGGGGAAAGGGCTGCTCCCAGTGGACTTCAGTTTAAGAAATCTGAGAGTAACTTTGAGTAGCTAGAAAGTTAGAACTTACTGCTCTATCTATACATTGCCATTCTCCCCATGTTCTCTCCTCTGGGAGAAGGTAGGAGCAGGAATTCACAGGAATACCTGTCTGCTTTCCAGAGGTTCTTCCTGGCTACCAATGGTATCACAAAGGGAAGGGAAAGCCACGTCCACTTCCTTTATACCATCACCAGCAGTGACAAAAAAAACCAGTGTTTTTAGATTAAGTACAATTTATATTTAAAGCTTAACATCTTTACATACTTGATAGGCAATGAGTGTTGATGGTTTGTCTATCATGAATGGTTTCCTTTGACATGGAGATGGTGAGACTGCCACACAACTCATGCATTTTACAGCTCCTTGGAGAGCTAACAATAAAAATCAAACCAAGAATAAACAAGCAAAAGACAGGATCTCCTTTTTTTACTGTATTTTGTGTCATTAATTCTAAAGAAAACCTCAGACTGTTTATAATATTTTTAAAGTGTTTTTTTATACATTCCAAAATGCATATAGAAAACTCCAGCTACCTGATACTTAAGCAAGTGTAATAGATTTTTACATTCTTTCACATATATAGTACTGCATTATGGACAATGATACTGACGTTATCTTCAAATTATTTCCTTTCATCAGCTTCCTTTACCTCTTCTAAATCCTCAAATTTAAAAAATGAGGATTTGTCATAGCCCATGAGATGGTTATAATCCTGAGGATTTGGGAAAAGCGTAGGATTAACAAGCATTGATTTTGTTTTAGCGTAAAATGTTGTAAACATCTTGGTGATGTCTGGAATCTTCACATCTTTCTGATGGAAAACAGTCACTTTTTCTGCCAAGATGGCATTGTAGGTAATGGCTGTATAGGTGTCCACTTCATCTTTGTAATAGAGCCGGATCACGTAACCCTTTGTAAGGAGATGCAAAGTAACCGGAGTTACAAATGTAAAAATCCCGATCAACCCATAAAAGGCAGCTTGGACAAGCACACTTTCCACTCCAATGCCACTTTTGAGCATGATGTAGGGCATCATGAACAGGTTGAATATGCTGGTGGAGTAAGAGAAAAACTTCACGCCTACACAAAAGAAATCAAAGAAAATTAAGGTTAACACCTATGAGCAAAAATTTCTCTACAATTACATCTATTTTTCTACCGCATAACAATGGCATTACTTGAACTGATGAAGTTACTGAAAACCCCTTTTCCTTTTTTTAAGCTCACAGAGAAACCCTTGAAAGCTCAGCCCTGTCTCATTGCCACTGTTCTGATTTGTTTGTACCTTTATGCTGGGTTTATCAAAGCTGGCTCTATTTCTGTGCTGCAGACAGCTGTTAGCTGTTAAGCACACACCTGAAGTTTTTACTTCACAGGCAGAAAAACTGATTTCTAATGAGACTTGACTCTTTTTATGGACACACTATTGGAGCTCATTGAAGAGATGGCAGACAGGGAATTTCTCTCTTCATCAACAGCTAATGTTGACATTCAGTGTGTCCATTACTTTGTAATGTTCATAAATTACAAAGAAGCCACCTTGGCCACCATGCATAAACCCTGGATTACTAAATATTAACAAGTACTCCCCACCCATTTGCATGTGCCTTGAAAAGACAATAGCCAGTGCTGTGAACCACCCACAGTCCTTAAGTCACATGGAAAACCAGGAGACCAAGATCCTGAGACAAATAAATATGTTAGGACACATTTCAAAGATGTGTATCAGAAAACATCCACTGGCTTTACTTTTCACTAGGTCTTTGTAACATTAACTGGTCAAAGAAAGATTTGCCAAGTCTCATTACAGAGGGAGTGTTTCATTATAATACCTGCCTGCCTGGGAAGCATTTCAGGAACACTTCCAAGCGTGCAGACTCTAAACAGCAGTTATAGCTCATCTTTGTTGCTTACTGGGTTGGATAAGTCACCCCAAGGGCTGCAAGGGAAACCAAAGAAGGCTGGGGGGTTACAGAGATGAACAGAGCTCCCTGCACACCCAAGCAGAGAAGCAGAAACCAAGCACCACTACTACCACCTCTTTTTGTTTTGATGTACATACGATCCAGATTTTGGCAAACTTGGAAAGAAGAACACTCACTTTTAATGTTCCATTTTAAAGTTATTGGATACTGTTAAAACAACAACAACAACAGCAATGTAAACCACTTCAAGTCACATACCCAACACTGTCTTTGCCAAGTTTCCTTTATAAACTAATCTTCCATGTTCTGGGTGATCATGAGGGGAGGCTGTGCTGAGGCTGTGAACAGCCACTCCTTGGAAAGATGTAACCTGAAAGACAAAACCAGTGCAGGCTTAGGAACATCACTACTACACCTTCTATCTACCTATCCATCCATACACATCTATATATGTACGTGTATATACTCACACAAAGTTCCTCCTTGCCCTGAACCCATCCCCAGCATTTCAAACTACAGGTTAAAGTAGGTTACACTCCAAAGCATGCCAAAAACTCCCAACTAATATGCTGTCTGTTTTATTACCTTTCCATGTAAATATGCCAAATTGGCATTAAATATTTACAACCCCATTACTGATAATTGAGGCAGTAATCGATTTACACACTGCTTCGCAGGGAGACATTTATGGCACCTATGTTCATCATGTGTCCATTTAATCACAGAACAACAGAATGGCCTGGGTTGAACAGGGCCTTAAAGATCATCCAGTTCCAACAGCCCTGTCGTGGGTAGGGACACCTTCCACTACACCATTTTGCTCCAAGCTCCATCCAGGCCAGCCTTAAACATCTTGAGGGTAGGGGCATCCACAGCTTCTCAGGGCAACCTATTCCAGTGCCTCATCACCCTCACAGAATTTTTCCCCCCCTAATTTCTTAGATTAGCTAAATAGCTTCCTTTAGAGTAGCTAAATCTGCTCTCAGTTTTAAACCATCCCCCACTGTCCTGGCACTTCGTGCCCCTGTAAAAAGTCCCTTTTCCCTACATGACTTTCTTGTAGGCTCCCTTCAGGTACTGGAAGGCCACAATTAGGTCATCCCGAAGCCCTCTCTTCTCCAGGCGGAACAAACCCAATTCCCCCAGTTTTTCATGGTAGGAGAGGTACTACGCCTCCTCTGGACTCGCTCCAGCAGGTCGATGGGGACCCCACAGCTGGACGAAGCACTCCAGGTGGGGTCTCACCTGAGCCAAACAGAGGAGGTACGCCCCGAGGAGCACCTCGCTTTCCTCCCCAAAATCCCCTAATGGCAAAACCAAGAATCCCAGGGCCGCCCGGGGAACGCTCCCCCCGCTCCCACACACATCCCCCACAGCCCCCACGCAGAACCTGTGGGGGCCTCNGTTCCGCCTCCCGAAAGGCTCCGGCCGGCTCCGCGGCGCCCCCGTCAGCATCTCCCGCACGCCGCAGAATCCCAGAATCAACTGGGCTGGAAAACACCTCTGAGGCCAACGAGACCAACCAACATCACCACGTCAACTAGACGATGGCATTAACTGCCACATCAAATCATCCCTTAAACACCCCCCAGAGATGGTGATTCCACCGTCTCTCTGGGCAGTCCGGCTTTCCAATGTCTAACACTCTTTCTGTGAAGAAATTCCTCCTGATGTCCAACCTGAATCTCCCCTGGTGCAGTTTGAGGCTACTGCATCCTGTCCTCTCGCCAGCTACCTGCGATAAGAGGCCGATCCCACCTATTAATCTCATTTCAGATAGTTGTAGAGAGCCATAAAGTTTTCACTGAGCCTTCTTTTCTCTAGGCTAAATTACCCCAGCTCCTTCAGGTGCTCCTCATAAGACTCGTGTTCCAGAACCTTCACCCAGCTTCGTTACCCTCCTCTGGACAGCCTCCAGCACCTGAGTGTGCATTAATTGAGAGGCCCAGAACTGAGCACAGGACTCGAGGTGCGGCCTCAGCAGTACTGAGCACATCACTGCCCTGTTCCTGCTGGC